>JAKSZP010018486.1:0-203297 GCA_022478985.1 Massospora cicadina
GGAGTTTATGGCTGATAGTTTTAGTTTAACCATTGATTTGGTATTAAGTTGAATGAAAATAGCAATGAGGCGCCGTTAGTGACTTCTTCTTTTCCTTGGAAGTCTTTTAATTTGCCAATTTTACAACTCAATCTTAGATTGTTTCCACTCCCCCTGCTGATACCCATGAAATTTAAGCGGAATCTTCATGGACTCCATTCCCTTGTGCGAATGGGTACCATGGTCCATTTATTCCAGTAACTTACCCAATATTGATAAAAGCACTAATGCACATAACTTTACTGCTTTATTTGAAATGAGTGTGGTGAGTGTCTCTGTGGCCTCTAACTTGGCAATTTTATAAATTCGCTAGACTCTATGAGCCAGGAATTTATAATGTATAAATTACAAGAAGTTGGGTTGTTTTATTGCAACGCTGTAGCTCTCTAAAAAAGTCTGGTGAAACAGAATGTATGACCACACGGAAAGTGTTCATTATATTTTTTAATAAAATGAGTCTTTTTCAGCTTTTTTGAACAGTTTTATTATTAAGCTCAATTGTTATATGGAGCCAAGGTGTTAATCAACTTTGAAACTCAGATTTCCCTACACCACGCCTGTGAGCCCTACCAGAAGATTGTATCAGGTTCTTTTACCATTTTTTAATGAGGAGCATGATGTTATCTATATAATAAATTATCTCACCTCTGCGCTGACACTTTTGAGGCACCTAACCCAAGTTATCTTGAGCTCTGAGACCCTTATTTAAGATTATCCCTCTGATGACAGAATTAACTCACCCTATGGCCTTCAGTATGATAGGCTTTATTTAATAAGATCACCTTTTATCTGTGTAAACACCTGGGACACTTATGAAAAATTGCTTCCCTAAATTGAGTTGTAAACCCAGGGTTCAATTGGTGAACCCCAAGAATAAGGAATACTTAGTAAAAATTGGGGTGAGTAGAGCTAGATTTTCTACCATCGCCTCCTCTAACAAAATCCCCCACTAATTAGAAATCCCCTGGATAGTATTCCATCAAAACAAGGTTTGACAATGACGCCCTGCCTCCGCCAGTTCAACATAAATATTGCGAGAACAATTTGGCACTGACAGTAGTTTTGAAGCCCTACGGTCTACAGTTAGAACAACAAGAGTTTCTGGTCCCCTAAGGTGAGACTCTAAAGCTGAATGGAGTCTAAGGGGGCTATACCCCTTGGGAGTTTGAAAGAATACAGCCCTCAGCTAGACATGGAGATTCAAACTTAATTAATTAAAGTGGACAGTTTGGATGTTGTTACAATAAATTTGTCAGATGCTTATCTTTTAGAATGCAACTACATTTATATTGCAGTAAATAAGCTTAAATTCCGCAAAATTGTTGACAGTGGGGCACTATTTAATTTTGTGCCTAATAAACTGGTAAAAAGACTGGACATCACTCCATACATAGATCATTAGAAAATCTATGGTATTGCTGGCCTCAGACCAAAGCTTCTGAAGGAGCAACAGCGCATTGCCACTGCAATTTGGCTTACTGGTACTATTCTCTCTGCCATCATTTTCCCAAATCAAAATTATGATTTCCTTATTGGGACCTCATTTATAGGAGCTCATGGATTCAAAACTGATTTTGAGGAGAATACTTTTTAAAAATCTCATACAAACCTTCTATTATTTTTAATTGTACGGATGAGGCTTGGCGCCTCAAAATAAGGGGCTGGTAAACATCAAATTCAAAGATGGTATAAAGCCCCTTGGTTATCAGTGTATTTGTGGCCATACGTTGCAGTTACCCAAAACAAATGCGGAATCTAAGATTATTCTGTTATGAGCTAATTGATGTCTGACCATTCCAGTGGCCCATCAAATACTAGTGAGGACAAAATTAAATTTGAAATTTCCCAAGGGTTATATGGAAAATATTTTCTCCGTTTTGTCATTCCAATCTGTAACCTGTTACTGCACATGTAATTTCCTGACCATTGAAAAATCATATCCTACTAGTTAATCTCTGCATACCAAATTCAGATAAAGCAACATCAGATTGTTGTTTTTGTGCATCTGATACCATTCAAAGAAGTTCACAATATTTTTGATATAAACATCTGATGAACTAGGCCTTGGCAGCAATTCCAATCAATCTATTTGCTCTTTAGTACCTCAGGAAAGCCTCTAAAGTTTAACAGAGGAGAAGAAGGACCAAGCGATTGCCCTTTTTATGAAGTACAGCGTTATTTTTTCTAAAGATAATTGTTTACTTTGGTAGTGCACTTATATGATACACCATATTGCTACTGATAATTATCTAATAATTTGCCTTTGTCTGATTAATATTAAAGGTGGTATATAAAATATTTAATACAAAAGTCACTCAGTTAGTGCAACACAAGATGTAAGGCCCTCTAAGAGTCCTTGGACCTCCTCAGTGTTAATAAGAAAAAGAACGGTTTAAGTTGTGTGGTAATAGACTAATGCAAGCTTATAATATTAACAAAAAAGATTCTTATCTTTTAATGCTTATTGATTATGTGCTAGACCACTTGGATGGCGCACAATCTTTTACAACCATGGGTTTAATATCTAGCTACAGGCAAATTGAGCTTCCTGAAGAGGAGCAAGAAAATGCACCATGATTATGGCCCTGGGCCTTTATTAGCCTACTAGAATGCCGTAGGGGCTGTGCAATGACCCCACAACCTTTCCGTTGACTATAAATAGTATCCTTGCAATTTAAAGGTTTTCCTGCATTCAAATATTAAGATAATATCAACGTTCTTTCTGGAATTGTTTATTAATCATCTGCGTCATTTAGAATAAGTTTTTGATAGCTTGCAAAGGCTGATCTTAATATCAATCCACACAAGTGTAATTTTTTCTACAAGCATCTGGAATATCTGAGGTTTGCCATTAATAAAAATGGCTTATGGCCCCAGCCGGCAAAGGTTAAAGCTACTAAACGCATGGCATGATCATGTATTAAGCGCAACATTCAAGTTTTCCTTGGAATAATCAGTTAATGTCGCCAGTTTGTAGAGATATCTAAAAGTTAGGTGAACTGCTATTTCACCTCCTTAAAAATGGTGTAACCTTTGAGTTGATTAAAATACTGTCAGCTGACCTTTGATAAGTGCTAGCTTTACCTCACCCAAGCGCTGCTACTGATGCACCCTAAATTTGATAAATCAATTTTACATTCAGATGGATAATTCTCTTACCGTTGTTGGAGCAGCGTTATCTCAACTTAAATCTGATATAATTGAACACCTTATGGCTTACTGAAGCTGGACATTAAATTTTCACAAACAATATTATACAGTAATTAAGAAGTTTATCCTGGAGGTCATCTATACATGTAAGCAATTCCAGGTTTATGTTCATGAGTGCATTTCATATAGTAACTGATCATGCCTCCCTTTCCAATTACAGAATTTTAAGGAGCCAGTAGGGTGGCTGGCACAACTGGGCTTTGTATTTATAGGCTTTAATTACAAAATTTAATATTTCACTGAAGTAAATCAACAAAAAGCCAATGGGCTATCTTGACTGCCCACCGTTGCCTTAGTGGCCAATGTGGCTAACATATTAGTTGGTAAGATGCTAACCAACAATATGACAAAGTACCAAAGGAAGTTCAGTGCACTTTAGAAGACTTAAAGAAGAACACTATTGTCAAAAATGGGAAGCTATATAAGATCATAAATAATCAGTTTTTTGGATACCCCAACAAACAGTTTAAACCAATAATAGCAAAAAAACCATAAGGAAATGAGGCATGGGGTTTCAAGAAAAAGATTTAGCTGTTAAAACAGAACCACTATTTAAAACTATAAATCTTAATATACATGAGATTCCCAACTGTTGTAGGGAATGTCAAGTGAACGGGCCTCACTTAAATTCATCTCCTATCAATTGGCTAAACAAATTTTTCCTGGAACACCATCTCTATTGACGTTATGACCCTCTAGCCACTATTCCTGATAAGTTTAAATATATAATCATGGCCATCAATCACCTCATAAGTGGGTGGAGGACAAAGTGGTCAGAGACCTAAAGGGCCATGACTGTGGCCAAGTTTATACTATAAAGTATTAATTATTTCCACAGGTGCTAGTTTCTTTTGATGAATATTACAACTAATTTTAGGTCCCTGATTATTTACAAGCTAAAAATTTGATGGGTATATAAGGTTATTGATTACACCCTATCATCCTGAGACCATTGTCACCGTGGGACATGTAAATGGCATTCTTGTTGGCATTCTATGGAAGATCATCATGGCAAATGTGTTCAGTTGGAACCTTTTATTGACTTCCGCCATTTTTGCCCATGATCCCTTTTATCACTCATAAATGAGAAACTTCCTGTTCTCTTTACTTTATGGAAAGCAACTGGTACTTCCTCCAATTTTGTATTTGTTAATTCAACAAGAGAGTATGTCTCCTACCAAAATATAGCAATGCTGACTGTCAGAAAATCAACTATGGGCTCTGCTAGTTGGCAGGCCAACCAGTATGAAGACTGGTCATCCCTTGCCATTTCACCTTAGGTGACAGGGACAGCAGCACCGATTAAACCCTTAGCATGTCACCCACACCATTTGGAGATCCCCTAGCCTAAACTCCAACCAACAAAATAAATAATAAACTTAAAACAAAAGGTAGAATAGGCGAAGGGAGATATTTATTGAGAAGGAAGAGCCAGGTATTTATACTATTTACAAAAGGGCTAATGCACCCACCGCCAACCTATCAGCTCTTCTGCTGGTTCTTCCAGCCAACCACTCTTCTTCTACTGCACTATTCTCTTCTCTGGAGTCGACCCTCTCACTCCATCCTTCACAATGTCCAAATTAGTTTTGGCTCATTCTTGGCTTAAGTCACCGGTGAGCCATATAAATGATTAATATAAATAAACATCAAATTTGTTTTTGACCTTTGAGTTGTTAATAATGCACCAGAAACAACTTCAGTTGCTCAATTTGACTCGGAATATCTCAGCATCTTGACAACATCTCTTCTCTTTTTTTTAGTACTAGATGGTCCCAACAACAACATCTCTTCTCAACTTATCTAAGTCAATTGATTAAGAATCGCCTTATTCAGGCAATAATTTTTTATACTAAATGAGGCACCAGAAACAACCTCGGCTGCCTCAAGCTCATAATTGTCAGATCTGCCAACATCAAATAAATAGTACAGGCAGCAAAATCATAGATGGATGATTGAAGCGAATACATCAGCTTTCTGCCAAAAATTCCACAACATTCCATTAATGGCAGTTGGCATCAAACACTGATTCTGCTGACTGATACCAGTTGGATCATCCTCAGCTTATTAGTCGCCAGTGATCCTTATAATAATTTGGGGCCACCAATTGGCCCCACTTGAACCTATTTCCAAACTCAGTGGAATACTAATTTTGGATCAACCCAAATTGGGGAGAAACTAACCAGCAATCATATTAAATCATCCAAAATTCAGTCAATAAGCCATTCCTCTGGGATTGGCCATTTCATCCCAAATAACGCTAACTCATTGGAAGATTCCATCTGGTTAAAATTCTGACACTGACACAAACGTTAATCCAGCTACAGAATGCAGCTCATTCTGGTGTGCTGGTTTAGTGTATAAAGTATCAAGTATGTGATGATTAAGACCAGTGACCTCTACCCTACTTTAATACAGGGGATTTGGTTTTATATTATAATAATCATGGGTTTGGATGGACTAGCAAACTGGAGCACATATGGAAAGGGCCTTTTGAGACCATTGAAAAGACATCTATAGATGCCTACACTCTGAAGAATCTGTTAAAAGGCATCTTATTAACCAAGTGCATGCTAAGTTCCTGAAGGAATATCACCAGCAGTCCAGTATATTGACCTCTATCTCTCAATGATTTTGTGGATCCCACTTATTTTTGTTCCATATTGTTTGGTCAAGAGGGGGAAGTGGTGTAATTTTTTTTGACCAACCATCATTATAAGTTAAAATTATCTACTTAATTTGTATTTTAGATAATTTTTTATAATTAGGTTTGATCTATTGTTATAATTTATCTCACCTTTCAGGCCCCAAATCTATATAGTTGTTGAAGCTTTATTCCATTACTTTTCTATCTGCTAAGGACATCTTTCATTATATTATTATAATGGCGGATCAAATCCTTAATCTCCGCCAATGCAACTCCCACTTCCTTAATTTACTGATCACCAAAGACCATGAACTCAGGTGTCAAATCACCCTTTATATTATTTAACTCTTAAAATCTTACCTTGCCCCACGCTAGCATAAAATAATCGGCAATAAGGTCCTATTATATTATGACCACCCAACAGTATCTTAATGACAATTGGTGTATTGCCTTTATATAAGTGCCCTGAACCTGAGCATATGCTTTCCTGGTCCAATTTTTAAATGCCTCTAGTTTTCCAATATTAAGTGATGCTCAGTAGTCAGAGAATTGCACCAATAGGATCTTTGGAATAGAAGAACAAAAATGAGGTGAGTGTCATCTAAATAAGAATTTTTTTAAGGTAGCTACATCCAACCTACTCCAAAGAAAGTTTAGAGCGCGCCTGTTAGCACCTGGAAGTATTAGATACTATGGTATGTTTATTTGATTTGTTGTTTAAACCCTATCATTGATAAAAAGGTCTTCTTTTTTCTTTGTGTTACCCAGGTTAATGTCCCCAAATGGTACTTTGTTGTTTTAAAAATAATACCTGTGCACCTGAAATATGACGCATAGCACCAAATCAAAATATGTGAAAAAATCTTTCTAATAGAAAAATGCAACAATTATTATATAAAAACTTACTATCAGATGCTCTTCTTTCTCATAACAATCACTTTAGTTACTATGATTCGATTTGAACAGCAAATTTGGATAATCACACACAGGAGAGATGGGCGACTTTAATAACAAAAATAATACAACATGGGCGAGCATCGCGGCAAGTGGTGCGCTTAACGATGCAACTAAGGGCAAGAAACGCCCTGGAGGGGGACCAGGAACCCAAGCCATAAAAAAATCGCAAACTCAGACACCATCTGGGTTTATGGTATTTACTGTAAAGCACGCGCAATACATGTACATTCAATTCAACCAACCTTTGTCAAAGGTGGAACACGGTATCAGACACTTCCTTGGGGATGAGTCACCAACCCTGTGGGAGAAAACATGTGAGGCACAGCCCTCACTTTTCCCTCACGCGGTGTACATAGCCACCAACAACATGGGCCGCGGCTGGATCAATATTGGTTTTGAAACAGCCAATGAAGCCGATGCTGCAGCAAAAATCTGCGTGGAAATTGCCCTCCCCAAGGGCAAAAAAATTGTGTGCACTGTGCGCACCAGATGGAACAAAGTGAAAGCTTTGTTCATCTCCTTTGACTTGCTCCCCACCAACCTTCCTCATAAGGTAATCAAGGAGGAGCTCCGCAAAGGTCTTGTGGCCTATGGAGAAATCCAACAACTCAAATTACAGCGATTTCGCTCAATGCCTGACCTGTGCACGGGCAAAGCTATTGCTGTAATCAACCCCTTCCCAGAAGTGGAAGAGGATTTATCCAGAATTCCCCGCGCAGCAGAATTTCACTTTGCAGATGGGGGCCAGTCAGCTGCATTATGAGTTACACTGGAACGCGCACCACCCATTTGCAACCACTGTGGCTCACTGGGCATTAGGAACATGCATGCCCTGTAAAAGAGGGCTTAATGGAAAATGATTTTTGTGAAGAAGCTATGGATGAAGAAAATGAAAACTTCGCCAAAATGACTGATGGCCACCACCCATTCCGCTGGGGTGAAGATGGACTATACTCCATCGTGGACCCAGTTACAAGTAAACAGCATAAAGCAGCACAAAAAGCCCACAAGAGAGCAGCGGCTGAAGTGGCGGCACATGTAGAATCCGCCATTAACCACGGACAAATTTGGGAGGATATTTTGGATATTCACCAAACCAACCAATCAGAACAATATGCCCAGGTCAAAAATTTTCACAGTAAGCAGACTGAGCCACAAAGCGTCATCAGTCATGCACATACTGAGGAACAATGCAACCGCAATTTGGGTGAAAATGCGGTGCACAATGCAACAAAGTTGAACCTCAAAAATATAAAATCCAATCAACAACCTGCATCAAATCAACATGAGACCTGTGCAGGAAAAGTTGATACAAATGCAAAAAACCGCAATTTTTCTTGAATTATTGGGTCAGATCAAGGGAACCAACAATGGCAGTGAAAGAGTTGGAGTACAGACGCGGAGCATGGCCAAAATTAGCTGCAGTGGGATAGGACCAGAGGGTCCTCCCAACCGCTCCTGAGGCGCTGCGGGCACCTCAGTGTCAATAGGGACGTTAAACATTGTGGGATCCAGGGCTCATACATCCCAAGCCAAAAAGCTGGCATTCCTGCGAAAACCTCTTGTAGACATCTTGGCCATCCAAGAAACCCACTGCCTACAAGGGGAAGAAAAATCCTGGTCAACTAGGGTCGCACTATCACAATCAGTATGGACGTCTAACTGTAGGGTGATAGTCCAAAACAACAAAAAATTCAAAATTACAAATTCATCATCACACTTGAATGGTCAAGTACTGGTAGCAACAATCACATGCCAAGATGAAATAATTTCGTTAGCATGTATCTATGCACCGTGCACTGCAACCAAGAAATTTTTTTTCTGAAAAATTTCTACTCTCATTCTCCCACCAGATATCATGTTAGGCGATTTCGACTGCTGGGATAACCCCAATACAGATCAATGACCTAATCCCAGGGGATACCCACCTGGACACATTAAATATTGCACAATGAAGGCATCTCTTGGCTTACAGGATGCTCTTCCCCCCAATTCACCAATCTTTCCCACATGACAAGACCCAACATATGCGAGGGACTGCTCATATTGATGAGTCATATTGACCACATCCTCATCCCACAATCCCACCACTCAAGAATCTCCAAATTTACAACAAAAAAAATCAATTTTTCTGATCACCAATTAGTTATGGTGCAGTTAGCGCCAACCCAATCCCACACACAGGTGTCGCCTTGGAGAAAGCTTCACCCAGAAAATATAAAATTGCCTGAGATATCTGACTGGGTTGAAAACAAGGCTACAAATCCAGAATTCACAGCCCCATTCACTTCGGATCCCATCAGAACATGGGGAAATTTCAAGAAAGATTTAATCAACAAAACCTGACATATTGCATCACGCAAGTACACCGCGGACACAGCCACAATCAAGCGTACCTTGGCAGAACTAGACCACCTGGAAATAAATACTCCAAGAGCTGGCTATAGCCCTAATTGGGGATGCAAATGGGCAGAAATTTCAGCCCAACTTAACAATCTCATCTTCAAACACCAACACAGAATCAAAGTTCTGAACAAAGGTAAGTTCATAAGGTAGATGAAACCTGTTTGACATACTTTTTCCACCAATTCCACTCCCGTGGAAACCAGCCCATGTGCACACAGGTCCGCAAGACTAATGGCACCGTGGTAACTGACCCTGAGGAGGTCAAGGCAGAAGTACACCGCTATTACACCAAATTATATCGTGATATGCCAACAGATCCACAAAAAATTAAAGAATTTATTCAAACTGCCAAGATACAAAGTACACCATCAAATTACAATATACTATCCCTTATTACATGGGAGGAGCTTTGGGAAACAATTCGCGGTGCACCACGTAGGAAATGCCCAGGGCCTGATGGGATACCCTAAGAATTTTACAAAAATATTTTCAACAAATCGCCCCCCTCCTATTGGCGTCTATGAACCAGAGCTTGTTGGAAACACGCCTATTACCAGGAGGCCACAAATCCTACGTTATAACCTTGTATAAAAAGGGTGACAAGTTGGACCTGGCCAACTGGTGACCAATTGCACTCTCCAACACTGACACAAAAATTCTAACAAAAATTCTAGCAGCTAGATTAGGCGCAATTGCATCTGACGTCCTATCCCCAACCAGTTTGGGTTTATACCAGGGCGTTCAATCTGGAACAACATACGCCCTGTTGCAAACATTTGCCAATCCAAAGCAACTGGTGCCCTGGTCTTCTTGGATCAGGAAAAGGCGTATGAACGTGTTAGCTGGCCATACCTAAAAGAATGTCTACATGCCTTCAAACTCCCACCAAGATTCATGAAATGGGCGATGCTCCTAACAGAATCTGCAACCATGGCTGTATGCGGCCCTGGATTCCTAACAAAATATATCAAACCACACAGAGGGCTCTAACAAGGGGAACCCCTCAGCCCACTGCTATACAATTTCAGCTTTGACCCACTCCTCCGAGTAACTGACTCATGTCTCATGGGGATAACCGCATAAGGACAGCTAACAGTCAAGATACTGGCCTTTGCAGATGACTGCGTAGCAGGTATAGCAAACAATGAAGATGCCCAACAGCTGGAACACACTCTAGAGGAATACTCCAAGGTGATCAATGCATCGCTCAACAAAAGGAAGACAGAATTCATCCTCTTAGGCAAATACACAAACAATTGGGCTACAACATCAGAACCTCACACCAACACTCGAAGAAAAAACCCAATTAATTTACCCTTTGCAACACCTCCCACCACCACTCCTGTCCAACACCTTGGAATCTGGCTAGAATCAAGGGGATATGCTAATGAGACAATGGAAAGTAACCTGTTACAACGAGTATCCAAACGCGTAGCCTCCCTCAAGGGAGAACCCCAGGACTAATAGGACGAGTTACAGTTGCTAACTCGCTCATCCTCCCAATACTGTGGTACCAGGCCCATGCGATAGCCTTCTCACCTACCTTTATAACCTCAATTCACGCGCTTATCCAGGGCTGGCTGTGTCCTGGCTCTCACCCTCCTATACGGATGGAAACACTATTTGGTCCACGCTCAAGCGAAGGCATGGGACTAATAGATTTTAAGAGCCAAGCCAATCACATCCTAGGTACCTGGATAAAGGAAATCCTTGCTCCAGATCTCTTGCAACAACATTGGTCCATAGCAGCAAGGACTAACTTTGCACAGGCACTCAAATTAACAAACCCACATAGTCCACCAAGACTACTTTCATACCTTGCCAAGCACCCTACTGCAACGGGTCTGCATGGAACCTCCCCTAATTTCAAACATATCCTCCAAACTATCCGCCAATTGGGATGGACCATAGAGAACACATGTACTATACAGGGAAAGGGAAGACACAGCCCCCAATTCAAATTAAGAAACCCAGAAAACCACCCCAGAAAGATATGCTCGCAACAACCCCAAACATAGCTAGGATAGAATACCTAGATATGCTGGACATTCCCTATGATTTAACCACACAGAAGGCAATGTGGAAAATGACTCACCACCCACTCCTACAGCCAAGGATAAGAGCAAACGCCTGGCGCTGTTTGAGAAGGACCTATAGGATGGCGGACCTCTCCAACTCCCTCCACAAAACATGTGCAGTATGTGGAGGGGAGGGATCCCTACATCACTGCCCAGAAACATGCCCCCCAACCAAAGCTATATGGCAGGAAGTCGCACGCCTGCTCAAGATTCAAAATAAACAGGAATTCTCAATATAAAAAAAGTATCTTCGCGCTCCAGATCAAGTCACCAATCCCATCTACCCTCCGCTCCATAATAATACCCATTGAAATGTGAACAATACACACAATTGCATTAGATGCGTTCAAGGGCATGGTCCCAACATTCATGGGACTATTAACAGATTCCATGTCCACTTACTAGAGCACTTTTAAGCCTGGCTCTATGGATATATGAGACCAAGACAAAAAGCGCTCATAGAATCATGGTTCCCACTCTGGTTCCTCCACACAGACCCTTTCCTTCACACCTGCTCCATAGCAGGGGAAACCCCCTTGGAGTAGTGCACCAACCCCCATACCTGGCAGTCCCGCTGGCAACAGGGGTAACTTGAGTACCCTGGGGTGCCCAATTTAATATTTGTTAGTTATTCTCTTAGTTTCACATATATTCGGTAATGTCTGTCCCCTGGTCGGCTTACCTTGGTTAAATAAAAACTTACTATGAGATAACTGAAGTGCCATGGAAAGAGGGACCATCTAGTACTAAAAAAAAGTGCCATGGAAAGACTTGAAGTCTATTAGGGGTATTCCAATACCCACAATAGCATTCACAGTCTGCACGGCATTGCCATTCTGATAATTCTAGAGCAAGAACCATGGGAGATAGGTGTAAAAAATGCTGATCAATGAACATCATCTCCATCTCAACTGCTATGCTGAGCGCTGGCAACAGTATTGACCATGCCTCACTCACTGGAAGATGACTATTTGGGTTGGGCAAAGGAGGCTGTTCTGATCATCTCAGGTGTACATTGGAGCTAATGTTTGATTCATCTGGACATGCACTTGGTAGCGGGGAATGACAACTGCATTTGTCAGTTTTATTCACACTAGTTCTCTCAATATTTGCATATTCCATATTTGTTTTTCATATTCTTTTAGGTTACAGCGGATCAAATTGGATGATTGGATATTTGGCTTGGGCTGTTAGTCTTTGTACACATTTCCTTGAACAGATTGAGTTTGTGACATTTCTTGGGGATGATTCCCAAACTTTTCTTTAATGAGAGAGGCTAATACTGTAAACACCAAAGAGACATCTATGGCCATCACTAAGCTTAATAAGCGTAGACTCTCCATAGGTAAAGGTGGTTCCTTCAGGGAGGCCAGATCTTTTATAAATTTATGAAAATAAAAAGGTTTTATTGTTTGAAATTAACTGTTTTAAGGGATTAACAAAATAATCTAACCTTCTATTATTCCCAGAGCGCCATGTTTTTATAACTTCAGGGAATTGAGAAGAGGGGATTGAAGAATTATTTGACAATGGGATGCACAATTCTTCTCCAGAGCGACTTGACTT
This sequence comes from Massospora cicadina, assembly GCA_022478985.1. Taxonomy (NCBI): domain Eukaryota; kingdom Fungi; phylum Entomophthoromycota; class Entomophthoromycetes; order Entomophthorales; family Entomophthoraceae; genus Massospora; species Massospora cicadina. The sequence goes on from JAKSZP010018486.1 coordinate 12,904, forward strand.
TTGCACCATATTGCAGTTTGCCAATTGCAGTTGGGTCTTTTTGCAGTTCACTCTAGCAAACTTTGCTAACTCATTGAAGGGTTTTATTCTTGCATCACCCTTGAAATTTGTTAAAAGATTTTTTGACCGTTCAAGGGCCTTCTTCCAAATTTAGCTCTACACTACAATCCCTCAGGATCCAATCTTGATAACTGGTCTGAGCGCGGATTTTTTTCTTACTCTCTTGTTTACTCTTAAATAGATTTAATCAAATTAAGAGTTGCGGCAGATTTAAATTTCCCCTTAAATTAAGCAAACTTAAAATCAAGGTTAGGGGCCAGCGGATACCCAGCATTCATCTATGGTATGCCTCAGAACTGCTAATTTTTCCAGCGGGTATGCTTGGGGCCCCTTCCAATTCCTCAATTGGAAAAATTATATTGCCCAGTCTTATTTAATGACTACAGGGGACCCTTAAACTTACCTTAAGCTAGACCAGAACAAATATTAACAGATATAGTTATTTTACAGTAATTGATGTACCTTGATAAGATTATGATCATTATATGCATTACTAATCCTTAGGTATTGTTTTTGTGAGTGTATTTTAAATTTCATGCAAAGTTAAATGGTCTAATTATCTGCAATATCAGTAAATCTATAGAATAGTGGGGCTGTGGGTACCTATAGTTTATTTAAAATATATACATGTTATGTAGTTTAAAAAAGGTTAAATGACTCATAATGAACCAAATAGGGTGTGCTTAAGGTTTTATAATTGTTGCATTTTGGTCTGGCCAACCATTTGAGTTGTTTATATTTTATATCTAATAATTTATAATTTACCTAAGAATTTATCTAAAAATCTTAATACCTTGCCTATGTACTGACGTTTTGTTGTAGAATTATATAATACTTTAAAATTTATTGGGACATATAAATGATTAATATAAAAAACTTTTCTTTCTCGTTGCAATCACTTTTGCAACCCATTCAATTCAAGACTAAATCTAGTTTGATAATCTCATAGAGGGGATTAGTCTGCACCCATGTCTGGGAGCAGTTGGGCAAGCAAGGCAAGAGGAGCAGGTGGAAGGCCTGCGGCCTCTAACATTTGAAAACGCCCGGAGAATCTGGTGGAATAGAAAAAAATCTAAAAAAACTGGCGGTCACAATTTCACCGGAGATACTCGCGTGGCAAGCACGATGCAACCAGTACATCAATACGCCACATTCCCAGCCACTTTCGTCGGTGGAATTTGGAGTCCGTGTGTATCTGGACATCCAAAATATAGCCTTATGGGAAAAATTTTGTGAAGATGTACACAAAATTTTCCTGACTGCGGTGTACGTTGCACCTCACTCCATGTCACACGGTTGGCTGGACCTAGGTTTTGAAAGCAAAATAGCAGCAGATGAGGCTGCAGCGGTGCGCGTAGTGGTCAACCTCCCCAAAGGGCAACGCGTCATCGAAACTAAATGCACCAGATGGACAAAATCAAACCAAATTTTCCTCACGTTTGACTTTTTGCCTACTACGGTAAAATGTGACATTTTGGAGCAACACCTGAAAGATGGTCTCACTATATATAGTGAAATACAATCTTTCGAAATGCAACGTTTCACGCTGATGCCACACCTGTGCACCGGTAAAGCCATTGCAGTTCTGACCCCAACTGAGGAGATTGCAAAGGACCTAACCCAGATCCTGCACTCCACCTTTATTGATATCACAGGGCACACCACCCACCCATTCCAGGTAACCGTGGACAGCGCACCCCCATTTGCACCCACTGTGATGCGTTCAGCCATAAGGCACATGTGTGCCCCATTAAAGAGGGCGTTACATTCCAAGAGCACCCCTCGGCGGCCATGGCCAGCGGAGAGGTGCACTACGAACCAACCGCAAGCACCAAAGAGGCTTTCCCGTGGGGAGCACAAGGCTGCTACCTATTGGTAAAGCCCATCTCCCCGCAGGAGCGGAAAAAGGCCAAGCAGGCCTGTAGGACTGTGGCCAAGGAAGTGGCCAAGGTCACCACCACCATCCTACACTCACAACGCCAGGAGGACATGGAGACCTTCGTGGCAGAAGCAACTCGGGAATCCATCACCCAATCAGATTGGGAGGCCCAAGCTGAATGGGCCACTCAATCCGAGGATCCAATGGGAGATTCAATCTCACCCAATCGCTGCACCCAAGCCCCAGTTGAAACTGACTTGGGACCTATCCCAACCAAAAAAATTTTTTTTGCCCCACTCAACGGTGCACCAAACTTATCCGCACCGCAAAAAATTTGTCTGACGTCAGGAAAACAAAAAGCGAAGGCCAAAGCCAACGCAACTCTTTCCACAAAAATTAACAAAAACCCTGATAGCGTTGCTGCTAATACCCACACTGCTGTGAAAGCCCGTGGGGACCTGGAAGAGGCTGGTGGGCCAGGGGGCCCACCCCTTGCACCTAAGGTGCGATGGGGGAAACCTTCACTCTAGGGACGCTGAATATTGCCAGACTCAAGGCCTCCCTATCCTGGGCTAGGAAACTGAGTTTTTTACAAAATAATTTACCCATGGATATCCTGGCCATCTAGGAAACCCACTGTCCACGAGGTTCTGAGGATGCTTGGAAAACAATGCTCCTACCATCCCTATCCTTTTGGTCGAAGCACTGTGGGGTGCTAATTTGGAAAAACAATTTTTTCAAATTTATATCTTCAGAAACATTCCTAAATGACCGAGTGCTCATTGTCACCTTCTCATGAGCCGATGTTGCACACACAATCATCAACATTTACGCCCCAAACGGTGCACAAGAGCGTCAGGAATTTTTCATGTTGGTCAAATCCCTCCCGCTACCCCCCAATTCTTTCCTAATCGGTGACATGAACTGTTGGCTAACCTCACCAATGGACTGGTGGCTGCCCTCACCCCACACCCCACAGGGTCACGTAGAACTATGCGTTCTAAAAGCCACCCTTGGGTTAATGGATGCGCTGCTGTGACATGCCCCACTGCTCGAAAACATGACGCGTCCCCACATCCACAATGGCCAATTAAGGTCCATGACCCGCATTGACCTTATTCTAGCGCCAGCGAAATTCCAACCCCACATCTCCCACTTCAAAACAATGAAAACAGAATTCTCCGACCACCGACTGGTCTCGATAACATACCACTTACCCATCACAGTTGCAAAGGCCCCACATTGATGCAAAATCTGCCCCCCAGAGCTTGCGTCGCCAGGATTTTCCACGTGGGTGGAAGAGGCAACTTTGGCAAAATTGTTTGCTGCACCGTTTTGTGCAGACCCCATTTCCACATGGGCAACTTTCAAAAAAGACACCATCCGCCACTATCACCATCTCTCATCCAGACGCTCACGAGCCACATCGGCGGTTATATCGCGCGCTGGTGGAATTGGCCCACTTGGAATCCAACATTCCAGCCTCAGGATATAGCCCTGCATGGGGCCAGAAGTGGGCGGAGGCAGCAGCCCACCTCAACGCACTTGAAAGGCAACACAAACATCAGGTTTGTGTCTAATACAGGGCCACACACATCACTAAAGGTGACAAGTGCACCGCATACTTCTTCAAAAAAATTTTTGCACCATGTTAGAGCGTGGCCTGCACACAGGTGCGAAGATCGGATAATTTTATCATGGACACACTGGCCGAAGTGGCAATCAAAACGCAAAGATATTACTCCAAGTTATACCGAGCCAAACCAATTCAGCCAGCTGAAATGGCGAAATTTCTTGACAGAGCTCATATCTGCACCGTTTTCTGATACCCAGAAATAATGAATTTAATTACTCCAAATGAATTATGGACTACCATTCGCGGTGCGCCAAACCAAAAATGCCCAGGCCCAGATGGCATTCCATATGAGTTCTACAAAAAATATTTTAAATACATATCCCCATTGCTGCTAGCCTCACTCAACCAAAGCCTGTTGGAAATGCGCCTCCTACCAGGAGGACATGAGGCTTTTACAGTCACACTCTTCAAGAAAGGGGATAGGCTAGACTTAGCCAACTGGCGCCCCATTTCTCTAACAAACACAGACACCAAAATTTTTAACCAAAATCATGGCTAACCGTTTAGGGACTGTAGCATCTGCCACCATCTCTCCAGAACAATCCGGTTTCATCCCCAGAAGGGCTGGGATAACGTGCACTCTGTGGCTAATGTGTGTCAGTCCACAGCCTCTGGGGCACTTGTATTCTTGGACCAACAAAAGGCCTATGATAGAGTAAACTGGGAATACCTTAGGGCCTGCCTCCAACAATTCCGCCTACCTCCCCGCTTCATTAACTGGGTGATGCTGCTCACGGAATCTGCAACAATGGCTGTGCGCGGCCCAGGTTTCCTAACGGAAGTAGTCCATCCTCAAAGGGGCCTGCGACAAGGGGACCCCCTGAGCCCACTCTTATACAACTTCAGCCTTGACCCACTACTGCAAAATGTGAATGCCCAACTCACTGGGGTCCATGTGCCAGGCCAAACCCCAGTCAAGATGATGGCATTTGCAGATGATTGCGTGGTGGGGGTGTCTAATAACAAAGATGCACGCGCGCTTGAAGCCCTCATCCAGGAATATTCCGGGTAAGCAACGCGGCACTGAACGCCTCTAAAACCGAAATCATCCTCCTTGGTCGGCTTCAGAACTGCTGGGCCCAGAAAGTAGTTCCCAACCCAGCCCAGCTGCTCGCCCAAGTCCACGCCTTACTAACTCAAAACACACCGCTACACTGGTGCTCCCCTTTGTGCTGCGACCTACCATAGGACTGGTACGCCATCTGGGCGTGTGGTTGGAGGCAGGAGGATACGCGTCAGCAGTAATGGAGGGCCATATACTGGACAACGTGACGAAGCGAATCACCTCTCTCAGAGCCCACCCTACTACCCTCACTGGCAGGGTTGTTCTTGCCAACTCTATGCTCCTATCCAAAGTCTGGTTTGGAGCCCACGCCATCCCCTTCTCCCCAAGCTTCTTCAAATCCCTGTATGCTTTGCTACAAGGTTGGCTTTGGTCAGGCCGCCCTCCACCAGTATGGCTAGAGGTCATGTTTGGCCCTCATCATCATGGTGGCATGGGCCTACTTGACTTCAAAGCCCATGCAGCCAAGATCCTTGGCACCTGGATTGTGGCCGTCACTGCTCCTACACTCCCATCCCAACACTGGTCCTGCGCGGCCCGCTCCAACTTCTCCTGAGCCTTGGGCCTCAACAATCCATCAAACCCCCACTCCCTGATGAAATACCTCGCATCACACACATCAGCCACAGGTCCTCACGGGACCAAAACCCACTACAAACGAATCCTACTCTCCATGCAAAGCGCAGAGTGGAGAATTCGTATTAGTGGACATACAACCTGAAGAGGCCGCCCCTCTCCTCAGTTCACACAAGAGGTACAGGGGCTACCCATCCATGATGGCGTGATCCCCATTCGACCCCAAGTCCTATCCAGGGTGGACTACCTGGACATGATGGACATCCCTTATTCCACTGAGACCCAAAAGACTATCTGGAAATACGCACACCATCCTCTGTTGCAGCCTCAAGTCCGTTCCCATGTGTGGCGCTGCCTGAGGCGGGTGTATCGTACAGCTGAGCGCTCTAATGCTTTACACTCATCCTGTGTCGTGTGTGTCCAGTATGGAACGCTGTTTCACCGCCTGGAGAAGTGCCCCACCTCTAAAGTAATATGGCGCGAAGTCCAACGTCTGCTAGGCCAGGATCAAACACATCCCTTCAGTCTGTCAAGAGATATGTTTGCTTCATCAATGGCCTCCCCCTCCCACCCTCCCTTCGTGCTCTGGTGGTTGCAATCGCCATGTGGACTATCCACACGATTGTCTTGGATGCCATCGCCGGATCCATCCCCACCCTCCCTGAAGCTGTCCACAGATTCCGGTCTCATTTGGTGGATCACTTTCAAGCGTGGATGTTTGGATATCTCCCACCACGTCGCCGGCAGCTGGTCTCCTCCTGGTTCCCAGTCTGGTTCATCAAATCAGACCCCTTCCTCCACACGTGCTCAATAGTGGCTACGCCCCCTACACACGTTCCCTCCCCCTTCCCATAAGTGGCGTTCCCGCTGGCAACAAGAGATAGCATCGCTTCTCTGGGGTGCCTCACCTGGTACTGAGTTTTGTCTCATCTGAGTCATATTCGGAAGTGTCCATCCCATGGTCAGCCTTCCCCACAATAAATTTAAATATAAATGATTAATATAAAGTATAATAAGTTTTTTTCTAATTTCTTGCCACCCTGGAGGCTCTAAACCCCAAATTATTTAATATTGATTTACCTCATCCCAGTGGCCATGTAAACTTGACTCCCAATTTTTTTTTTTTTTTTAGTACTAGATGACTCCCAATTTTTATTATCATCATTATTTCTACCTTGCCTTGCATCAGTGTAAAACCATTGTTAGGTAATAAATCATCCCAAAGTCTAGGACTATGAATCCTAGCGTTTCTTAATTATTTATGCACTGTCCATTATTCCTGAGTATCATATTGGTTTATAATGATAGAATTAGCATTTTAAGGGTATCCCTTTTCTACCCTAGCTTATTGAAAATTCTAATAAAACCTTGTACAACTAAAAAGGATCAATCTTCTATTTTAAGTCTCTGTCTTTATACTGTTTTTTATTTATTAAAACTGAAAACTGACCTGTGCATTGTAATTTAAATCTAAGCACCAATCAAAATAATAGCAAACCAGGTAAGAAAGTATTTGTCCAATTTGATTATTTATTCTTCTCAAGGCTAGTTAACTGTAAACTATAATATCTTTCTGTTATAAGATTGCTTTTAAAGCAAAAATTATTTGTAAACCTATTAGTTTTAATAAGGTAATTCATGGATTTTTTATAATAATAACGCGTAATATGTCAATATAAGCCTAGAATAACATTCAGCTATTATGGTACCTCTAAAACATAATTATGGTTTAATACTTCTATTGATACATCAACTTGTCCTTAAATTTTTCATACCATGGTATAAAAAAGAGTTCTCAAACATATATTTTGATGGGTATATGATGCTTCAATTAATCAAGAGTCAAATTTAAAATTAACTGTAAATAGATTGTTTCAATTAAAGATTTTTTAATTAAAATTTAATCAAGTATTGTTATATAAATTTAAACAGCATAATACATAACAGATCAACTTCACCACATATTTGATATGTTTCCTGAAAGCTAATTATATATAATGAGGTATGACCAAATGTTAATTAATTCTATTATTAATTATTCTTTTATACTATTTTTAAAATCTGCATATGCATGGTATTAAATTGGGTTTTACATACCTTTGTCACAGATAATGTCATCTTCCCTGGTATTAGTGTCAGATAAATCCAATAATTGTAAGACTAAAGAGCCTAGTAGAAAGCCTCTGAAAGCTACTGAGGACCTCTCTAAGCTCATAGATATGAAGTGGAGGTGGCCCTACCTGTTAAAAAAAGACCCTTGACATTTAACAAGATAAAAACCACCCAAAAATTTGTACAAGATTCTAAAAGTCACAACATATGAGGTAAATAAGTTCAACTGAGTTTATTTTTGTTTTTTGAAAGTGTTATCTTAAATCCAGAATGGGTTTACAAGTATTTTTGGTATCTAAAATTCAAATTGATAGCTTAGGACCTTTAATTGTACCATATTGTTAAATTATAAAGTAATTCTATATAATTTTGCAATAATATGGATTTCAAAGGTTTCTGTTGTAATCCAATCTACCATAAAGATTACAATTAATTATTAAAAATTCATTTATTCTTTTAGGATTATTTAGGCTCTCAGAAACCATTGAAGCTGGGATCAATTTAGCTTCCACACTTAGATTAGCTAACACTTTTGACTCATCCATTTCATTTAGATATTGAATTGTTAACTCCATTGTGCCCAGCATGAAATTCTACCCGCCACATCATCCATTAGAAATAACTTAATAATTTTGAAAATGATTGTATTTATTTAAATTTTATATTTGGGGTTTAAGTTTTATTAATAGAATGGGTCGTTTACCAAAAAAACACAAATCAACACTGTTATTCTGTCCTTGGAAGATTTTGCATTGACATGAACTTTAAAAGACCCTAGAAGTAATAGAGTCTTGTTTTGGCTCACTTCACCGCACCTTCACCTGGTGGTTAGCAGGTGATATGAGATTGTACTTCGGCTTGCTGCTGATCCTCGCATCAGCATAGTTTGGGTAATTACTGAGTTACTACTGTGCAAACTCCTCAGAATTACCTACCAGGTGTCTATAGATCAGGCATACCAAAGGTGGCTTTTCTGAACCTTGATCTGATGGGATGTAGCCTACCATCAAGAAAGATTTTCTACATAAAATTAACACTTGACTATATCACTGATCAATCTAAGGTTACTATCTAACAGTATAAGTTCAATTTGTTAAACAATTAATGGTCCTAGGGTTGACCTGACCATTATACTAATAAAAACATCTTCACTTTTCATATATTTTTTCTTGGATTTAGCTGACTAAAGTAAGACTGGGCTTCCAGTATTGGTGTGTAAAAACCCAATGGAAGGCGCAGAATGATAGTGGCACAGCTGTTTTAATGACTTGCAGGAGGTATGTTCTAGGATTTCTATGAGGAAATAAAAGTTCATAAACTTACCAAAGGCCCCATGTGTGTGTGTGTGTGTGTGTGTGTGTGTGTGTGTGTGTGTGTGTGTGTGTGTGTGTGTGTGTGTGTGTGTGTGTGTGTGGTGTGTGTGTGTGTGTGTGTGTGTGTGTGTGTGTGTGTGTGTGTGTGTGTGTGTGTGTGTGTGTGTGTGTGTGTGTGTGTGTGTGTGTGTGTGTGTGTGTGTGTGTGTGTGTGTGTGTGTGTGTGTGTGTATCAAATCAAATGGATGCAATGGGGGTAACCACGGTTCTTTCTAGGGAAACCCTAAGGGTGGGGAGGCATGAAGGGCAACCTCTCCTTCTGGTGATGCGATTTTGGCCTTTGGTAACTGTTTCAAAGTAAGCAGATTTGCCATTGGGTCACTGATAGTCACCAAGCTCATCCTGGGGTACTGAATCATAATTTATAATAAAAAGATCTGCAAAACTGGATCATATTGATTTATTTTAATTCTGGGTGAGTCTAATAAGCATTTTTCAGCTATTGAACTGTTTAAAATCTGCCACATGGGGTCAGTAAAGGGGCCAGGGCGTTAGATTAGGTTATTAATAGGAATTGGGGTAGATGGCCCTAAAGCGTGTGTCCTGGATAATATGGAGCCTAAAAGCCTATATTGGATTAGCCAGACAGGCGTACTTCATTTATAAATGGTGTGACAGGATTGAAACATTGGAAAGTCCCTAGTTCGCTGGTTTAAACTTAGTCAATAGTGGATCAGTGAGAAGAACTTTGGATTTGGGGGTGACCTTTGTGTGTGCCAGATTAAAAATACAAATTTAAAGCATAGTTTTTCATGACTTATGCTAGAGCGTGGTGAGCTACTGTTAAGATGAATTAGATTAACCACCCAATAATCATCAGAGCCAGAATGCAGATGCCTGCATTATTTGATGTAAGCTATAATTTTACTGGAAATTATAGATTAACTAGCGAAGTATGTATAGAACAATTGGGAAACACAAGTTTCTATCTAAAAAAGCTCAGATAAAGAAATTAACTGATAGCAGACCCTAAAAGGGACTGTTGTCTATATTTTGAGAGGAAGGGACGGTATTAGAGGGTGGCTTAGTACTTGAATGGCTGGCTCTATCTCCTCATTTTTTTAGTTTAATTTCAAAGAATAGCATGGTTTGGGGGTTTTCTTGATCATTTAAAGATATTAATAAAGGCTTTGACAATGAATACCTTGGATAAACAGAGTAGTTATGTTGATACAGTCAAATTTAATTGCATTCACCTAGATTAATTGCTTTGTATAGTCTAATTCATGGGAATTGACCTTGTCAGTCAAACAATGTTCAAAACTCCCAGAGTCATTATGTGAACTCAGACTATTTATTATCAATCTGTAATTTTATACTGACTGATCTAATAGAACTTCTCTTACTCAATTCATGATTTGAACCTCTGCTAATTTATCTGATTCAGTAGCCCCTCAGTCAATATGAAGTTCACTAAATCTAGAATCCTAACTAATAATCAACCAATATTAATGGATCCTTATCCATCTCTTCCTAGAAAAGATGTCAAAGAGATTCCCTCTGTAGATCCCTCACCTGACCAAGTTTGGGGTGCTGAAGATCTTGCTGGTGGAGGACAATGACACTATGAAAAAGGGAGGTCTAAGTAGAAGCCTATAATTATTTCCGCATTTTAGATTAATAAGGATACTTTTTTACCTCAAAATTTAGGCTACTATTTAGTTGATTTTTAGGATTTTTTAGTAGCTCCTCTCCAAACCTTGGCATAACAACCTACTAGTTTATCACAATAGGTCCCTCGTCACCTATTAAAAATCTTAGTTCCAGCTTACCAGATTCTGTAATTAAGCTCCTCAGCTCTCCCTGCCCCTTTTAATTCAACAGCTTACCATTAGACCATTCATTTTGGTATGCTTCATAGGAATGACTGCCTTCAGCTACCCCTATTCCAACAAAAAACTGGCGCTTTCTACCAGGTCCTCTCTAGATTACCTAGTGGATAAATATATTTGCAATGAATGAGACAATTAAGACCTCAATCTCCCTCTTTCCAAAATCTCAAGCGTTACTCAATGGGTGAACACTAACGGATAACATAATCCTGAAAATAACAAACTCAGAAACATACAGTTCCGTACTACTCTCAAAATTCTCGCACTGACGCTTGAACTGCAAAATTATCAGTTTCAACATAAGATGTTTCTGACATTTACAATCAACTATTATTAGGCGCTCTTTTTCCATGAGATTGTTCCCATTGAAACTAAGGGTCCTCTGTTACAGCTTATATGAGAGATCCATATGAATCCACTTTTTTACCCAGCTCAGAGGTGGAGTGTCTTGCACTGAGCAATATTTATGCTAGTTTGTACAGCCTGCCATCCATAATTTAGTCCAAAAGATGTAAATTCATAACAATTGAAATCCTGAGACAATTTACTTTATCTTAGAAGCTGCACTCTTACTTATTAGGTTTCTACAATTTGGATTTCTCTGTTGTAAGAAATAAGTGTAAGGCTAATTTTAAAGGGGAAACAAAAATTTATTCTAAAAACAACTCCTAAAATTTGAAGTTGGAGTGGCTTGCCTCTTAATAAGGAAGTTACAACCAGATTTACTGAAACAGCCATTATCATTATGAATTAATTACAACGGGAGCGTATAAGGTGAGATAGGGCCTTCTCATGGCGCAACTGGGGAAAGCTATGTAAACGTGGGTTATAGCTAACACCAGAACCTAGATAGGCACATTGGTCAGGTCCTGTAATAGTATGAAAGAAGTGCGGGATAGTAGTGATGACTATGCCGACCTGTTCTTGTGGGTGTCTACCACTCCCTGAGGGGATAATAAAGGCAGGAAGGGGGTATGAGTTGGGCATGGCGCCTGTCAAACGGCCTCCCTACGTGCTGGGGTTGCTTGGGTCTGGACCCACAGGACAAGAAAGGGGCAATCCTGGTTGGCTGCACTTTGGTGCACCTGCCTACAATAAACGCTGCAGTTTGTCAAGTTGGCCTGAAGCTTGTCTAGTTTCCAGTTCAGCCAGCATGATCTGAATAGTGAAAATGATCATGCATGTTTATTAAATATAATCTTAAAGGACTCCAAGGATTCCTGGACAAAAAGGGGACGGAGAGCAAAACACCGCTAAAAACAGCAGGTGATAAAGGAGAGAGCTTTGGCTTCCCCCCTCAGGGGCCTTAAACTTGGGGGTCATTGGGCCTTGTTTCCCACAAGGGGGATGAGAGGCATATCGCCCATCCTGGCTGGTGCAGACAGTCTTCTCAGTAATTAAACAGGGCGGAAATATGTCAGTTTGGGGGTAGTGTGAGCTACAACAAAATCGCGGTCAGGCCCAAATTTGGTTGTTTTTGGATTCACGCAGCCCTAATATAGTGAGGGGAAGTACCTCAGGCCTTAATCCCAAAAAGTTGCCTGCATTAGATAGCCTTTAAGGCTTTTTAAAACTCTGAGAATCAATTACAACAATCAATAACTGATCTTTATGGCCGCCTTACTACTTTTTATTGAACTAAATTTCGGTCAGATGACTCAGTTTAAGAATATACTCAACAATTGCTTATGCCTCAGGATTACAGATAACTCCAGGCACTCCTAGCCCCAAAGGTCCATAAAGACTTACTGGAGAAAAAGAATTGGTTGGTCCTGAAGGAGTGATGGGACCCCCTGGCAGAGATGAGGATCAAGGGCCTCCCAGGCCCCCTGAGCCGCCTAGTTATGGGCTCCCTGGTCCACCCGGAACCCCTGGTCCTCTCAGAAAACCTGGACCTCCTGGGCCTCCCAGGCCCCTGGGAGTTTCCTGGACCTGCCATACACTTACCTTCTCCTCAGTAGGGACTCTTTCTGAGTGATTGTGTTCATTTTTTAGATCAGATGATTAAAGCTATCACTCAAAGCTGCTGGTTACACTGTATTGGAGAACCTATTGGCCCAAATTTTATGGTTGAAGCCATTGAAATGTGGTTGTAAAATGCTTACAACCTTTACAATTCCATTTTATCATATCTAATCTTCAAAAAGAAACCCTACCATATTGGAGAAAGATAGACATGAGCTCCAAAATCAGATTAAAATCAACGTGTAAATCTTTAATCCCTGTTAAGAAATTTTCATTCTCAATAATATGTGACTCTATTAGTGTGCCAGGCCAAACAGTATGAAGACTGCTAGCCACTGCTTTTTCACCATCATTGGTGACCTTTTCTTACAGGGCCGCAGGTAACTCCCCAATCCAGTTGGACACCAACTTTACATTAACAGATTAGCCCCTCTTGGTGGGCACCAGCGGTTCTCCTCCATCCTGTGCAGCCTGACACCTTTCTTTCACCTCATGGATATTCCCACTTGTCTATAACTAACTTCACTGATTGGGCCAGTTCCCACGGTTGTTCTGTAATACCAGGTTGGGAGTTGGTTGCACCAACCACTCCAGGTGTGTTCACCAAGAACCTAACCTCTGTGGATCTTCAGTTTCTCCTCCACCAGCAAGCTGAACTACACCCATTTTAAAACTAGCAGAGGTAGGTATCCACAATTAATTAAATAAAGAAAGTATTGGATTAGAAGACATTTTTATTAATATAGATCAAACTATTTATGGGCATTTCTTGCCTATCCACGTCATTGTCATTCATTGCCAGCATTTTCAGCATTCTCACTGGCAATTATCCCTGCTTAGCAATCATCAGAACTCTCACTAGAGATTTTCTTTGCTTAGCATTTGTCAGCACTCTCACTGGCAATTATCTCTATTTTTAACTCGTCATACTTTAATTTCCATGATTATGGTGATCTTTGATTCATCATAATTAAATTAAATATATTGACATCATTAGCATAAATTTCTGGTGTCAAATTTAACCAAAATGCTGTCAGGGATTGTTCCTGATACTCTCATAAAGTTAAAATGAGATTCAATTTTATTTAATTAATATTAAATGATTTTCCATCTTTTTTTAAGTTGCTAATACTTCAAATTAGACAGCAAATTCATAATTAGACGATTGATAACGAATACTTTAGCTTTCCATAGGAAAATCCCACAATCATCTTCACATTGAGTTGGCACCAAGATAAGATTATGCTGAACTCAGATTCAAAGCAGCAATATCTATCAGATAGTTGTAAATGAATACATCAGCTTTCTGCCGAAAAATACCCACAATCACCCACAGTTTTGCAGTTGGCATTATACTATGATTCCGCTGAACCTAAACAATTATTCTTTAATTGGTCACCATCCTCAGTATTAGTTGCCAGTGTCAAAATTGTAAGAAACTCTATTGGGATCCTTTCCCAATAAGTTTGAAGTTGAATTTATGCAACTTTACATCTTAATTGATAATATTAATTACCTTAACATTCTTGGCATCAGTCACCGGTGTCAAAACCCACCAATTCCCTATCATGGATGATCCCCAATACTTTCTTGATCTGACAGATCAAGACAGCTCAACCTGACCAAATGAGAGCACAAATTGGGGTTATTATCATTAAATATTAAACTTGAAACTAGTAATTTAGTTGGCAATCGTCCTTGACTAATTAATACACTAATTTCATTAATACATGTGAGGAATATCACCTGGTTAAAATTCTAACAATCCTTTAAAATTAGTTACAACAAAAAACTTTTACCATTCTTGATTGCTTAAATTGGGGCTCTTCAGGATAATATGAAAACGGTTTTTGACAACAAGATGATCAAAATAGAGATTTTGTGCCTCCTTCCATATCTGGGCTATCTGGGGCTAATTTAACTAGCCCAGTTTGTGTCAACATTTATTTCTGCTCCTGGGGAACCTACTTTCAACCCATCTTTTAGATAAGCTTCTCCCCAAAGATAGTAATATTAACTCTTTTTTATATTCATGAAAACGCAATGGAGTAAGCTCCTGACCATCAAAAAGTTAAATACTTAACCTCTTTCTTTGGTTGATCCTCCCAGGAAATTATGGTACCTCACCTTATGTACTAAAACACTTGGACTGAATTCAAAGCCTCGCTATCAAGGAATTTAGTAGTGATCTTAACCTGGCCAATAAAAAAGTATTTATCAGTAATATGTTGAGATGTGGAGAAACCACTCTGACTTTTCTCCTTTTTTTTTACTCTGAAGCTCAGGCTCTAGTGAACAGCAACTGTCTTACGCTTGATTATGCAATAGCTACTGTCCTATCAGCTTTGGAATTCAACCCACAACTCTAACTTAATATGACTTCAGTGAAGAGAATTTTACCTTTATTTTTCATATCAAGGAGGCCTTTATTGGAATTCCTGCCTCAGTAGTTACTGATGCTCCCACCTCAACTTTGGCACCACATCCTCCAATTCATGTAGTAAATGGTAATGAGTCAGGAAAACTTGTACTTGACCAAAATGCATTTTAATGTGGACAATGCAACTATGCCATCCAGCATTGTTGGGCGATAATGGTTGATGAAAAAGCAAGAAAAGTTCAGCATGGGGCATGAGGATCCCTGTGTGATTACTCCACTGTGCCTGATAACTGGTCTATCCAAATTGTTTCTTCCAAGCTTACTAGTTTTGGTGCTCCTGAGGGAAAGAATTCTATTGAGCATTTTTTCAATAATAAACCAAGCAACATTTCCTTTTATATTCTTTCTAAGTTAGCTTTTGAAACTATATTTCCTATTTTAAATTAGCGAGGAACAACCTTAATGTGTATAAAAGCTGTAGTTCATGAAGTAAATGTTCTTGCTATTGCCAACTCTGGTTAACCAATCAATATCATCTCCTCATGATTGATAGTAGAAGTATAAATATAGCCAGGCCTTAATCGTACCTTAGAGTATGGCATGGCAGGAACCTCCCTCTTTTGTGCCATAAGTACATACTCCCACTTACCTCTAAAATAAGGCATTCAACAAATCTCTATCCCTGAAGTAGCTTTGGATAATAGTATCTACGACCTTTTATTGACACCAAATTCCTTATGGAACATTAGGCCATCCTTAATTATAAGTATAACTTTATTTCAATACTTGTATTGAGATATTTAATTTTACCAGATCCTCCTAATGAAAAATGAAAGCGGATATTAATAACATGTTTACTAATCTCCTGACTCCAATGACTGCTTAAGGTATAGAGTTTATGACACAAAGTTAAATTGCCCCTCCCATGGTTGAGGCTGAAGAGGGGATGCTTTTATATTATCCCAATTGTTACCATAACTCTCAATATCAAGTTCTAGTTAAGCTGGGAATTAATTGGTCCCCTTCCTGATCACTTGATCAAGATTTAAAGCTTACCTAATCCTTATTTACTCAAGGTTCTCCATTGTCCAGGTATTAGACCATGCCTACCAAGGCGCCATAACTGTCCTTTTAGGAAATTTTACTTAGTCATCAAATATAATCAAGCTAAATAACCCCACTACTTTTGTCCAAATTTTATCCTATGACCAGGTAATGGGGTCCAAGATGTTAAGACCCTCTGAAATTTTGGATTTAAAGGAGCCGCCTACTATTGCTGTTGTACCAGTGAAAATGTTAAATCGTTTTTCCAAGCAAAAAGCCTCTGCCAAAGCTCTAATTGAAGTTTATTTTTGATAACTACTCCTCTGGCCCATATGAATATGTCCATATGAGTGGTGTACATCACCAAGACAATATTGGGGACTCTAATCAGATTGCTCTTAATCTTATCAAAAAAAACTGAGGTAGCTCAAGTTGCTCTTAAGCTAAAATACTTTCTTGACGCCAGCCTACTCAAACCCTCACGTAGCCCCTGGTCTTCACCCTTATTATACAAAAAGAAAGATGGGAGTCATTGCATTGTTATGTATTACTGAGGAAAGATTTCTATCACTTATAAGGACATTTATTCCTTATCACATATTAATGAAAATCTATAATACTTGGCTGACTCTCAATATTTCTGCAATGGACTTGCCAGTGTCTACTGGAAAATTGACCTCTCTACTGAAGATTGCATTAAATGTGCACTTAATTTAACAAAGGCTTGTTTATCCCACTTAAACTCCGCAGGAGTTATGCAACGCTTCTGCCACATTACAGCATCCATGGACTAACTATTTGAGACATTAAGCTAATGTGCATGCTAGTTTACCTTGATGATGCCACTATTTTTCATTAAAACTTTTACAGCTCATCCCGATCATCTTTGTCAGGTAATTCAGCAATATGTGAAGCTTCATCATTAACCTTCCAAATGTAGAATTTTTGATTGAAAAGAGTTACTAGGGCACAAAGTGACTTGGCAAGGTATCATCTTATTCCAGACAAATTATATGACATTGAAAAAATAACCACTCATTAAAATTTATGCAACATCCAAGTATTTTTTGGAATGGTGGAATAATATCAACATTGTATATACCACGTTGCTGACCTTACTGAACCTTTAGTTGAGGTTTTGCAATATAAATGTCTCTTTCATATGAGGTCCTAAACATCAACAAATTTTTGGCTCCTTGCATACCACTTTAACAATCGCTCCAGTTTTAATAAACCCAAACTTCAATCAGCCTAAGGGTGGTTACCTTGCAAATAAAATTGCTACACCCTAGTGCAGGTTTCAAGTTCAAAACCTGTACTGGCTAGAAAAATTCTCAGTGTGGTATATTTGTCCCAAGGTTGACCCACCTCAAATTATTAACTTCAATCAGCCTTTCATTCTCTATATTTTTGCTAGCAACACCGCTATGGGTGCTATCTTGTATCAGTTGGAAGCTGATCAGATGGATCGTCTCATTGCTTACTTTAAAAATACTCTGATTAGGGTTAAATGGAGCTAGTTCATAACCAAATGTGAAAGCCTTGCGTGCTACTTGCCATAAAACTTTCATCCCTATCTTTATGGTAAACATCTTACAAACTGTTACTGATCACGCTTTTTAAGGCTAATGGTGCCCAACCCAAAATGTGGAGCCGCCATGCATCTTTATTTGCAAATGGGCAAAACAAAGAGATTATAAGAAATAAAAAATTCCTATATGGCACCTCAGATAACAGCCTAGGAAGCTATATCAGATGGTGAGGAAGATTTGAAGAAACTTTTGTCTGGAGACCACTTTAGCTGGTAGATAATGGTGGACAACATTGGGGTGGGAGCATCAGCGACATGGGGCATAATGAGGTATAGCTGTGGCTTTTATTAGTTTATGAGGCTAGAGGTGTCCATCAACTCAACGTATTAAGCAAGCTGATGCTCAGCAAAAGTGATGAGAGCCAGAACACAAGTGAAAGACTTGCTGCGCCAGCGGGTTCCAGGATAATTTGGGTTAAAAAGAGAAGTTTTTGCCACATCAATGCATGTGCAGCTTGCACCAAAAACGAGCTCCTCAATTTCATATTTCACATCCTTATCAAAATCAATAGGGAAATTGGGGATAGGAATACCCTCAACCAGGGGTTTCATTGTCCCATGGAGTTGCTTGAGGAGTAGGGTGTTGGCAGGAGCTTCAGCAGCTTTGACTGCCATTTTATTTATATTTTTATAAATGGGATAACCGTTTTTGGGATGAAAACGGCGGGAATGTGATTTGGGAGGATTGACAAAAAACTCCTCCAATGCAAAATCTTGGTTAACGTTATATGACAGGTCATTTTTGCTAATCCATTTGAGAAACTCAAAAGGGATTGACTCAGCTAATGCTGGCCCAACCACCAGAGTTAGCAAGTTGGCTGCAACTGATTGGCTGCAAACTGTTGACCACAGCAGCTCAGCTGAAACTATTTCAGCTATTGGCTCAGGTTGTCATAAGTCAACCAAAATTTTAAAGTTTTAAAAATTATGTTTGGCTGCGGCTCTGGAAGCCAAGCCAGAATTTGTCAAGGTTGGGGGCAGGTGAATCGAGCCCCACTCAAAAAATTTGGGTGTGGCAGCAGCCAAGACAACAACGGAGGGGGAGCGGCAGAAGTGGTGGAGATGGAAGCTATAGGGCACTTGCACTTAAAGTGATCAAGCTTGAAGCACAAGGGGCAAATGAAATGGCTGTCTTAATGCACACTGAGAATGCGTGATCAGGGGCAGATCTGATACCATTTGATGGGGAATCATGAGATGGGGGTTGAGATGGAATGGGAACATCATCACAAAGATGCACAGCCCTGACAAATGATCCACTCCATTCAGTACCACGAATTTCAGCGTGGGCCTTTCAGGCAAACAGCAAGTTATTTTTAGACCGGCCTGCCAGTTTAAGTGCTGAAGCACCCAAATGGCAAACTCAAATTACAGTGGCACTGCTGCTGGTATGACAGTTATAAAACTAGGAGGGAATTCCGCCATTGAGTGCTCATGGGCCATAATCATGTATAGGCATCTAGAAAAATACCAGGTGAACACGACCATTAACCCAGAGGATTGTTGAAACACATGTGGAAAGGGCGGTTTTTTTTAAGCATAAAAACTGGAATCAGGTAAAGGGTTTTTATTGGAAAAATGGATAAAGAAAATTGACCAAAATTTTTCACAGTGCAATGCAACTGACTAAATAAAATTCAATTGGTATTGGGTCAAAGCAGGAATTGGGTCCCTTAAATTTGACCTAACCCAGCGAATTTTTGGGGGAGGGGCAAATAATTTCAATTGGAACTAACATCAAAGAATTTGGCAGCAGGTTGAGTTGCTATCCATTTGTCCGCAAATGCCTGGACCAATTCTCTACTGCGTTTATGTCAGTTGGCATGATGGCTTCTGGCCTGACGGGCAACAGGAATCCCCCATGGCCACCCCACAAAGGGTAGTCCCAATTGGTTAGAAATGGCTTTGGGATGGCCTTCCCACCAGTGTCCGGTCACTGGGGCATTTTTTTGGTCAATTGAGTTGTGTCAGGAGCAACTTACAATTCTTGAACTAGGGGTTCCTAATTTTTGGTGACAATCTTAAACAATTATAAAGGAAATTTGGCAGCGGCGATAATATCACTTGATGGCTCAATGTCATCCACAAGTCTGGCAGATAATTCTCATATTGTCTCTTCCCAAATATTGGCTTTTCAATCGTCATGCTTTATTCCAGTTGGTTTTGGACATTTCATCATTGATTCAGTAATCTTGGCACAGATTTCCTTAATTTGGTGGACAAGTTTGGCAGAGGTGAGCGTGGGTACTGGGGGAGGAATATTTAGATGGAGTGCTGTTACCCAGCACTCATTTATCACATGGGCAAGGTCGCCCTGGATGACGAGGGGTACAGATGCTTCTTAAGACCTTTCTTGTTTGGTAAAGAAAAATCTCCTGATCTACACAAAAAGGACATTCCCCTGGACTTACAGGGCCTATGCTGTAAATGACCAAACCCTCCATGATCTCGTGGCAGAGGCATTTGGGGAAAGGTGGGAGGGCAACCCAGAAAACTGGACCACCAAAGTGGCCTCATCTGGGAGCTGGGTGTGAATGGTAGGAAGGGTGATATTTTTAAAGATTAATGGCAGCTTAGATGCTGCCATCTCATTGGCTTCATAATAAAAGCCAAGGTTGAAATACCCCTTGAAGGGGCAAAAATCGATAAAGCCAGAAGGTTTATACACTACTGTGGCCATCTCAATGATGGTTGCTCTTGTGTATGGGAAATGATTCCCATATTCGACCCAGAGGACAAAATTCAAATTGCTCCATAGGAGCACAAAGGGTTCTGGAGCACTGCTTGGAAGCTTGCGGGGTGGTGGGCCAAGTCCCAAGGGGGAATTAACGCCCACTAGCATTAGGAGGGCTAGAAGAGCCAGCCTGGGCACGATTCAGCGGCTGTTAAAATACACCAGAAGGCGGTGCACCACCGCCCCATGCTGAGGCAGCAAGCTTCAAAATCGTTGAAATTTTTAGATTTTTGCTCATTTGAGTGGTCATGTTTTGTATTTTTAAAAATCCAAATTTAGCTTCGATTATAGCTTATCAAATTGAAAGAAAGATTGTTACTGATCATGCTTTCTTTCTTTTTTATAGTACTAGTGGTGCCCAACCCAAAAGAGGGGCCACCACACATCTTTATTTGCAAATGGGCCAAACAAAGAGATTATCATAAATTAAAAAAATTCCTGTTATACCCCTAGGTTATCAGCCTAGGAAGCCATATCAAATGGTGAGGAGGCTTTGGGGAAACTTTTGTCCGGTGCCCACTTTAGTTGGCAGACCATGGCGGACAGCATTGGGGTGGGAGCATCAGCGACATGGGGCATAAGGAGGTATAGTTGGGGTTTTTCTTCATTAATGAGGCTGGCGGTGTCCATCACCTTAACGTATTGAGCAAGTTGATGCTCAGCAAAAACGATGAGAGCCAGCACACAAGTAAATGACTTGATGCATTGGCAGGTTTTGGGATAATTTGGGTCAAAAAAGAAGTTTTTGCTGCATTGATGCAAGCGCAGCTCGCACCAAAAGCAAGCTCCTCAATTTTGTACTTCACATCTTCCTCAAAACCATGAGGAAAATTGGGGATAGGAATACCCTCAACAAGGGGTTCCATTGCCCCATGGATTGCTGGAGGAGGATGGTGTTGGCTGGGGCAGCTGCAGCCACAACTGCCATTGTATTAATATTTTTATAAATGGAAATCTGTTTTTTGGATGAAAACGGTGGGAACCCAATTCATTAGGGTAAACAAAGAACTCCTCCAGAGCAAAATCTGGTTTCATGTGGCATGGCCGTCTGACCTCCTCAATCCATTTGAGAGCCTCAGATGGATTGGATTTGGCCAGTGCTGGGCCAGCCTCAAGAATTGGAGCTGTGGCCAGAGCTGATTGGCCATGTGCTGTTGACCATGGCAGCTCAGCTGAAACTGGTTCAGCCATCAACTAAAGATTCTGTAATCTGGTTAAATTTTCAATTTTTTTTAATTTGCTTGAATTTTAATTGGCCGCCGCTTTAGAAGCAGCGCCAGAATTCCCTGACGATGGGGGTGGGAGGTTCGAGCCCCACACAAAAATTGAGGTGAGGCAGCCACCAGGGCGGCGCCCAAGCCCTGAGCGGCGGATGAAGTGGAAGTGGCAACTGTGGGGCACTTGCACTTTGAGTGGTCAAGCTTGAAGCACAAGGGAAAATGGTGCGGCCCTTTTTGACATGCACCCAGAATGGGCGATCAGGGGAGGATCTGATCATGGTGTGGGGGAAATTGTGAGGTGAGAGTCACAATGAAATGGGTGGATTGTTGCAAAGGAGTGAGGCCCTTCCAACTGATCCACCCCATTGGGAAACACAAACTGCAACATGGGTCTGCACTGTAAATGGCCAAACCCTCCACGAGCTTGTGGCAGAGGCATTCAGGGGAAAGGAAAGAGGGCAACCCAGCAAACTGGACAACCAAAGTGGCCTCATCAGGGAGCCGGTGCAAACAGTGGAAAAAGAAATATTTTAAAAATTAATGGCAGCTTGGCTGCTGCCACTGCATCAGCTTCAGAGTGGAAGCTGAGGTCAAAGTTACCCTTAAAGGGGCGAAAGTCAATGTAGCTGGCAGGTTTGAAAACCGCCGTGGCCATCTTAATGATGGCCGTGCTTGTGTATGGTAAGAGATTCCCATATTTGACCCAGAGGCTAAAATGAGAATTGCTCCGTGGGAGCACCAAAATGCTCCAGAGTACCTCCTGAGAGCTGGCGAGGTGGTGGGCCAATACCGAGGTGACATAACGCCTAGTAGCATTAGGAAGGCTAGCAGAGCCAGCCCAGGCGTGCTTTAGTGGTGGCTGAAAGATTCCAGATAGCGGTGCACCACCACCCCAAGCTGGGGAAGCAGGCATCAATTGCATCAACATCAGTACGTTTTGGCTCAATCAAGCAGTTATTTTTTGTATTTTTTAAAAATCTAAATTTGGCTTTGATTTGGGTATTGAAGCGAAAGACAGGTACTGATCATGATTTCTTCATTGGCTTTATCATTCGAAGGACTTTATGGGAGGCTAACTCGCTGGGCCTAAGGCTATGAAAATATGATTTTTATACAGCTCATCAAGCCAAGCCATTTATCAAAATGTGGATGGGCTGTCCCAACTCCATGTTTACATATAATTTTGCCTGAGAAGGACCAGCTTTATGAACTTCTCACTCAACCTAATCTATAGAATAAAGAATCACTTGACATCCAAAGACTGAAGAAAACGTCTTCTAACACAAAATTTTGGAAATGGAACTTTTATAGCACAAGAAGGCACCTCCTTTCCATTTATCTCCAGCCTTCTTCTTGCATTAAAACTATCATTGAAGCTCTTAAAAACCATTGTTAATAGACCTCTTTAAATACACATGAGTGGTTGAAAAGCAAATGCTACTGAAAAAATGTGGCTGAGTCAGTTCATGACGTTTTGGAAACTTGCTTAACCTGCTGCACTCAAGATAAGTCTAATCCACTCTTTAAAATGGAGCCCGTAGCTCCTTGGCTGCTTTTGATACTGTTTAAGTTGATGTAGTTAGACCTTAAACAGTAGCTGCATATAGTCATCACTATAAAATCCTTGCATTTGATCACTTACCTAAGTGAAAGAGGAACCTCTGTGCCTAGTGCTTCTGCAATGTCAATGGTTATTTTTTTGTACCATCAAGTCTTTTCCAGAAATGTTTTCCTCGATTACTCTTGTAAGATAACAGAACAGCTTTATCTACTACATGCAATAGAAATAAAACCCAAGCCCATCCACCAGCGACAAACCCTAAATTGGATAGTTGCCTCAATACAAAAATTGAAAATGTGTATAAGTCTCATACAAATTGTTTAACCCATTGGTTTGGCCCAGAAAGCTGAGGTATGGTTGTGAACCAGTCCAACACTCTCTACCACTGATGGAGTCCACTGAACACTACATATCAGCCTCACCAATGTGTCTCTGGAATAAAACCTGGAGCCAAATTATCCTCTGCTACTTAGCGATTCATCAGGGTTTAGTCCACTGTATCACTCTAGATTCATCAGGGCTCTGGCACCTGGCTTGCGCTACAGGATGAGGTGCAGGTTCAGCCCAGCACCTTTGGATCACTCATTTATACCCTAGAATCTTGATTACATGGCTGAAATAGGAGAGAAGCTCCATAAAAGTGGGAAGTATCTCAAGCATGATGCTTGAGGACCAACGCGAAATTCAAAAGAATAAACTTATAATTAAATTAATTTAAACTTTCACTTTATTGTGGTATTGATGGGGTAAGAAATCCAAGGTTAAATACCATCAATCCCATCTCAAAATAGGGGGAAATAAGAAAAGGAAGCTTAAATAGTTGATCTAATATAAAGTTTAAATGATTAACAATTGAAAAATTCATCCAGCGTTTTTGCTAGCCTCAAGCACTCTATATTAATAATAATCAGACACAAAACTTCCAGATTGACCAATCATATGGATTGACCAGAGATATGAATTTTGTGTCGCCTCAGGTAAGTTTGAAATGTTTTAAAAGACATTATTTGTTGAAATGTTTCGTCAAACCACCCCCAATAAGAGAAAAGTTGGGGGTGTCCCAATCGGGCTACAGAACTCTGAAGTCAACCATAATTCAAATAAAAGCGTTTGGCTTTTGAGAGGGGATTTGGGAAGGCATGGGAGATCCAAGGGTCTCAAATAAATTGACGATCCCCTTGGAGATCCCCATTAGGAGTTTCTTTGACCGCCAGAGTCCTCGCGCCACAACCACCTCCAAACCAAGTTATTGGGAGCCACCAACCCAAAATTCTCAATGATGAGTTTGGCGCTACTTGGGATGGCAATTGGAACCATCAAGAAGGCTGCTAAGAGTTAGCAGCTTGCCTACAAAAATTGACCTTGGAATAATGTAACGGAAGGAAATATCAAGTACCATCTGCCAGTGACATAACCTTAAATTGGAGAGTTGACTCCATCCAAAAAGGGTAAATGTGTATATGACCTCATCCAAAATTAGATATACCTGTTAATTCAGCCCAAACAGCTGAGGTATGGTGGTGAACCAGTCCAACCACCCTCTACAACCAATGGAGTCCACTGAAAACCACATCTCATCCTCAATATTGGTCCTCTAGATCAAGACCTGGAGCCAATCCAGCCTCTGCTATCTGGGGACTCATCAGGGCTCAGGCCACTGGAACACTCTGGATTCATCAGGACTCTGGAACCTGGTTCGCACTACAGGACAAGGTACAGATCCAGTTCAGCCCCTTTGGACCCCTCAGTTATACCATGGAATCTAAGATATTGGTTGAATTATGAGTGAAGCTCTATAAAGGTGGGCGTTACCTCAAGCTTGACGCTTAAGGGCCAACGCGAAATTTTAAAGGGTAATTAATTTAAAATTAGATTAATTTAAACGCACACTCTATTTTGGTGTCAACAAGGAAAAAGACTAAGGTGAGGATTGTCCCAACGATTCCATCTTGAAATAGGGAATAAGATAGAGGGAGTTTTTTTTTTAGTACTAGATGGTCCCAAGATAGAGGGAGTTTGAATTACTAATTTTACATAAAATTTAATTGATTATGATTAAAAATTCCTCCAGTGCGTTTGCCATACTTAAATGCTCCAAATTTAATAACAATAAAACAAAATATGTCCACATTGACTGTTCTATCTGGACCAACTATATATGGATTTTGTATCTCCTTGAGGTAAGTTTAATATATCTAAAAGCACTATGTGATGAACCATTTCATCACACAACATAGTATAAGAGTTGACTTCTATCTTAGGAGTAAAGTACCTTTCACACTACTCCCTATCATCTGGCCACTAAAGGTACTAAAGAAGGTGCCAAGGCACTCCCAGTTTCTAATTTACAAAAAGTAGCAACAAATGATATAATGCACTAAAATGAATTTCTTCCCCGTGCTTTATTAGCATTTTGAGTCAGAACAATAGAATAATTAAGATGTACCATTTTCAAGTCTTATATGTTTGTGAGCCTTTTTTTACCTTCTAGAAGTTAATCTTTCTTTGCATATGCTAGCCCAGATATTGTAGAGCTTACTTTACATCGGTTAACCAATAAAATGAAATGCCTCCAATCTATGATTACCAAATTTATAAGGAATAATAACTCTAAAAAAGGACATCTGGCAAATACGTGATGACCTTCTCTACCAAAATATTCCTTGGAGTTTTTGTTTTATTTACCATCATTGACCTGAGAGTAGGAACCATAAACTTGCAACTGACTGGTCTGTCCCATATTGGTGATATATTGAAGGGGTCTTGAATACAATATTGCTGCAACTAGTACTGGTTCTATTATATATTACGTGTATAGCCATTTCTTCACAAATATAATCTCATCAGCAAGATCTTGAGGGGGGTGTTGTCAAAATTTAACATTTGTGAAATTGTAAACTGGTTTTCCACAGTTGATCCAAAAGTTTTTAAATCTAAAATTCCAACTTATAACCATTCAATATCATTGGATCCTTATCCATCTTGTCTAGCAAAGCTGTCAAAGAAATTCACTATATTGATCCAACAACCAACCAAGTTTAGGGTGCTAAATATCTTTCTGGTGAAGGCCATCAACGCTCTGAAAGAGGAAGGGGTTAAGTCGAAGCCTATAAATAATTCCTTCATTTTAGTTCTTATATATACTTTTATCTTTACTTTAATTTACTCTTTAGTCGATTTCTTGGATTTTTTAGTAGCTCCTCTCCAGACTTTGGCGTAACCAGTTACCAGTTTATCACAATAAGCTTCTGGTCACCTATTGAAGCTCTTTGTTCAATTTACTGGATCCTGTACTTGCTATCCAGATCACCCCCACCTCTTTTACTTCAATGCGACATTATCCCATCCATTTTGGTATTTTGGAGGAATGGCTGCCCTCAGATACCCCTATTCCAACACTCAGTAAGGATTTCTTAAGTTTTAGAACAGATATTATCACTTTCAGGGGGTGAGGGTTACTGGACTATGGGTAGGATGTTTCTAGGGGACTTGTTAGTTACCCCTGATCTGGTCTACCTCCTTACAAATCCCTCAATCATTCCCAATAGGGAAGTGGTTGAGCAGGGGGTACAAAAGGAGGATTTTTAGTGGCCAGAGAAGTGAAACGCTGCTCATCAACAACATGAGAAAGATCGCTCAACTGTGAAAAAGATCTGCTGGTGCCTTTTGCCCTCTCTTGCACCTGTGAGAACTTTTCAGGGTCTAGGAAGAGCAGATGGATCTCCAGACTTACATATACCACCATGAAGACCTCTAGTAAAGATTAAATTTATAATAAACTAAAGTTTTTGGTTGAATAATTTATCTTCATTTAGCAGAAAACCTCTGTTTTGATAACTTAGGTGCACCAGGAATTTTAGCACACCTTGTCCATTTTGCAAAATTTTAACAAACACCATTTCAAATTTTACTAAATCAGTGGTGCAATCATTGACTCATACATTTTTTAAAGTTTCTCCAAAAATTCAGTCACTGAAGGGGCTGTTGTAATTTAAACTGACCAATCATTCTTTTCATTATATCTAGGTTAATTTCTTAAAACTTTATTTTGGATTTAGTTTTTGATTCCTTGGGCCATAGCCAAAGTCAATCTGTCAAACTAGTTTAACAAGTATTACTATGCCTCTGCGCCCATGTTTTATATGTAAATATGCCTAATTAGTTTATGATGGATCACCTTGCCTCCACGCCTATATTTATTAATAGCATTGCTTTACTACCATTTTAAATTGGCCCATGGCAAGGCTATATATTGTGGTTCAGTTTCTTTCCACCCCGCTGGCTAACCACAAAAATAACTATTATTTTTTTTTAATACTAGATGGTCCCAAAAATAACTATTATTGATTTAAGATTTATGATGGTTTAAATCTGAATCCCCTATTTATTGTTATTATATTCTCTCTCTTGCCCCCACACCAGCGTAAAAACACTTTTTAAAGTTTTTTACCCCAATATTCTAGGCTAATGGTTTCCACCATCTTCCCAAATAATAATGCACTGATCAGTTTTTTTAGTGTTATTTATTATAATAAAAGTGGCAATTTGAGAGGAATTTTTATATTCACCTAGCTTGTAAAAAGCTGTATAATAAGAACCTTGAACTATATTTGTTATTAGTTTAGCTTAAGGTCGCTGTCACCATACAATTTTCTTTAATTTATAAAGCACCTCTCAACTTATGCAGTTTTAGACATTCCAAAGCTCCAATTACAGAAGGGTCTTCTCCCTCTTTTGTGTTGGTTTAGCCTGTGTTTAATTCATAGCTATTATTTAATCTTATATAGTTGCCTGGGATAAAGTATTCTTTTTATCTTACATGCTTTGGCATGTTTAGCTTTTATTACTTAGGATTGACTACTGTTGAAATTGGCGCAGTGGCGTCAGATTTTTAATGCACAGGTTATCATTACACAAAGATACAAGGTACTGTTTTATGACAGTGACCCTGGTAAAAATTTACAAAAAAACCTTATCTTTGGAAATAGTATTAGTAAAAAATAAAGAAGCAAAGTGTGGTGTCTAATACTGACAGTGGCTACGTGGCTTGCTATAGTAATCTTGAAAGCTAACAGGTTTTAGCTACATATTAAAAAAGTCTTCATCTAAATGACAATCTTGTCTTATTTAATCAAGGTAGGCCGACCATGTAAGTCCAGAAGAACATCCCCTTTGCGTGGATTGTGCGATTTTCCCATCCCTGAACAAAAAAATGAAAAAGGTGGCTGTACCCCTCGTCACCCAGGGCAACCTCACCCATGTGGTAGATGAGCGCTGGGTAGCAGCGATTCCTCTAAAAATCCTTTCCCAGTCCCTACGCTTGCCTCCACTGAACTGGTTCGCCATATTGAGGGAATCTGCGCCAAAATCATTGGTAACAGTTTTCCTCATGAGTGGGAGGGACTTTACAAAACCATTGGTGTTGAATCCTCAGAATTAAAGCTAAAATGTCTAAATTTTAGTGGGAATAAAGTCAAATGGGCAGAAATCCATTTTTGAGAAAAGACATATAGTGAATTATAGGCTAGAATCGCAGATGAAATCAAGTCATCAAATAGTATGATTGCTGATACTAAAATTCCCTCAGAATCATCAGGGACAATCCCCAATGAGCAGAAACCCCTAGACCAAAAATCGGGATTTGCGCCCAATGAAATTTATCTGACTGAATGAATGCCCCAGTGATTGGGCATGGGCATGTTGGTCATCCCAAACCCGTTTCCAACCAATTGGGACCGCCCCATGTGGGTGGCCCTGTGGGAATTCGCTGCCTGTCAGGCCAGATGCTGTCACAAAGACTGACATAAATGTAGTTGAGCCTTAGTCTAGGCATTTGTGGATGAACTA
Organism: Massospora cicadina; assembly: GCA_022478985.1. NCBI lineage: Eukaryota > Fungi > Entomophthoromycota > Entomophthoromycetes > Entomophthorales > Entomophthoraceae > Massospora > Massospora cicadina. The sequence continues at coordinate 41,777 of JAKSZP010018486.1, forward strand.
GTAGTGACTCAGCCTTCCACAAAATCCTTCAATGTCAGTTATAATTAAAATTATCCTCCACCTCCCCCAAAAATTCGCTGAGTTTGATTTCATTTGGGGGCCCAATCCCTGCTTTGACCCGCTATCAATTGAACACTATTTAATCAGTTGCTTTGCACTGAGAAAATTGTTAAACAATTTTCTTTCCTATCCTTCCAATATAACCCTTTACCCAAATTCTAGTTTTTAAGCTTTAAACTAAACCGCCATTTCCAAATGTATTCCAGCAACCCTTGGGGTTTATGGCCGTGTTCATCTGGTACTTTGCTAGGTGCCTATACATGATTATGGCTCATGGGCACTCAATGTTGGAATTCCTTCCTAGTTCCATAACCGTCATACCAGAAGCAGTGCCACTGGAATTCAGGTTTTCCATTTGGGTGCTTCAGCACTTAAATTTGCAGGCCAATCTAAAAATAACTTGCTGTTTTCCCAACATAATCGACCAACCATTTTTCCTAACCATTTCTGCCTTTCTCATTGTTATGTGCATAGCAATGTTCCTTTTTTCTCAGCATAATTAGGTTGTAAAGAAATTTTACTATGGCCATAATAGCCTAGTACCTCTATAATTGTTTAATCCCACCCTCCTAAATGGTATCTTCAAGATAGGAACCACAGAGATGGTCTTGGTGTCAAATCCTAGCTCTAAAACATTGACTAAACCACATTCTATAGTTGTTGCAGCCATAGTGCCCATGTCAATATGTTCTGGCATTCTGACTTACAGAGTATTTGCTCCTGCTACAAACCTAGTGGTTTCCACCAATCCTAGTACCATCTCTTCCATATCTACAGATTCAACTATAGAGGCCAATAAAGACAATTTCGCCTACTTTTTATTGCCCATGAAGATCAGTATCAGGTCTCACCACATCTCATTTGAAGCTTTGTAGGATACCAGAGACGCAGGTAATTTTATGAGTGTTGAGCTAACCCAACAATTGGAGCTTGACCTGGACCTAGGTCCTTTGGTGATGGTTTCTTCATCAGCCTCCCATGCCTCATATCTAGTCTGACGGCCAATACCTTTCTTGGTACATCAGTTTAGCTTTTGTGATCGGTTCTCAGAAATGCCAAACTTGGTTTTTACAGTAATCTTGGGGGTCAGATGGTGGCGCTGACAATATGTTAGAATTTACCTGAGTCAAACATGTTATCATTTGTTAATGATAAAATGGAAGGGGAATTTCCTTTATAGATATTATTAAGAAACTCTCAAGGCTGGAGCTCCATCACTTCCCCTCATTTCCCTTGAAGGCCTTACATCTGATTTTCTTTAAGAATTAATGTACTATCAAAGTATCTTCATTTCTGAGAAGGCGGTCTGTCTTCCCACTCACACTAAATTTGACTTAGGATTCCAAACAACGGTGCAGTTGGTGAATATCAACTGTCCCTTGTATCCACACAATGTGGAGGAGGAGGCTACTCTTAATAATTGGTTAAATAATCTGCTTAACAAATGTTGGTTTTTTAAGACATCCCCAGTAGCTTCACCCATCGTTTTTGACAAGAAGGCAGATGGTTCCCTCCATCCCTGCGTGGATTACAGACACCTAAATAAAATACAGTGTACAATCCCTATCCTTTGCCCCTGGAGCAAACTATCAGTCAAGTGATCGCTAAGTCTCATGTGTCCTCCAAGCATAATCTCATTAATGCCTTCAGCCAAATATGGGCGATGGAAGGTCAAGAATGGCTTACTGCGATCTGAACAAAGCAAGGTATTTTTCAATTCCATCTAACGCCCTTTGGGATGAAGAATGCGCCAGCCACATTTCAAAAATGATTTATAGTGTACTAAACGACCTCCAATTTACTTGCGCAGTTGCATATATTGATGACATTTTGGTTCACTTCCCTTATCCTGAATAACATGCAAAAGTCTTAAAAAAGCGGTCATGGATGCTTTGCACAAAGCTTTTTTGTTCATAATCCTTCAAAATGCGAGTTTTGAAAGGGAGCAAGTTACTTTTATCAGAAACCTTATCTATAAATATGGGTATGCGATTTCCCCCAACAAATAGGGTGCTATCTGAAAATGGCCAACTCCAACAACCCAGAAACAATTATGATGTTCTTAAAACCATTATTTTCCTGAAGGAATTTTCCCCACCATTTTCCAAATAGCCGCTCTGCTTCACCCCCTCATAGGTAAGAATATTCCTTTTCATTGGACACCCAAGTGCCAGCAGGCGTTTGAGTTAATCAAAGAGGTGTTCTTATCACCTCCCATTCTAAAACATGCTGATCCATCCAGACTGTACATCATTGCATGCAATGCTTCATCAGTAGCAGTGAGGGGCTATTCTGCTCCAGGAGAACGATGGTTTAGAAAGTCCAGTCACATAAATTCCTTAAAATTCTCCTCTACTGAGTAATCCTGGGCCATCTATGATAAGGAGTTGGCAGCCGTAGCATGGGCTCCAACTCATTGGTGGTATCTGTTACAAGGCGCTCAGCATGAGTTAATGTTGCATACAGATCACCAAGCTCTTCTGTATTTTCGCAATCTTCAGAAATTGGAACATAGGCAAGCTCATACCTATAGGGATTTATGAAGCTACAATTTTAAAAACAAATTCGTGAATGGTGCATTAAATGTGCTCCCCAATTCTCTTAGCCACAACCTGGCTCATTGCCCCATGGACTCGGATGAAGCAGATCTGGTTACCATAATTCCCACCACCCAAATTTTATCTATTGTACTGCCCATGGTATTATCAGTAGACTTAGCTCCTGATGCTCCACTTATTTCACGGGTTTTAGCAGCTCAAATGACCTGTCCTGAAGGAGTGGATTTATTAGACCAATTGTTCCTTCAAAATCACAAAAAACCCTATATTCCTTGGTTGAGGTCTCATTTATCTTAAGTCGCGGGTTTGGGTCCCTCCTCTCTTCAGAGCCGAGGTGTTTTTGGCACATAACGACCCTCCCACGATTGGTCATCCAGGCAGTAAAAAATATACCAAGTTAATCAAGCAGAATTTTAATTGGGCAAGTTTACCAAAAGAAGTACCAGCCTGGATCGCTAATTGCATTACTTGTGAATGGGCCAAGTCAGCTTGATCAGGAATGAAGGGCCTTCTCCATCCTTTACAACAGGCGGAGGGTCCATGGAGATCAGTGTCCATGGACTTTATTGTTGAACTTCCCTGTTCTAATGGATTTACAGTGATAATGGTGGTGGTCAATTGTTTTACTAAATTTTCCCTATTCATCCCTTGCTCATCTGAAATTATGTCATAGAAAACTGCTCATCTCTTTGTACTCCATGTGTTTTCTATGTTTGGTCTACCTCAGGAAATCATCAGTGACCGTGGGCCCCAACTTACAGCGCATTTCTGGAATGAGCTTTTATCCATTTTAAAAATAACCCCTGCCGTTCCACAGCATATCATCCACAGTCCTATGGACAAACCAAGCGGGTTAACCAAATTTTGGAACAGTGTTTACGCTGCTACGCTGTGGCCGCACAGGATACCTGGGCCAATGACCTCCCCTCACACAATTTACCAATAACAACAGAGCTCACGCTTCTACAGGATTTTCTCCCTATGAAGTAATGTTGAGGTATAATCTATCGTTTTCAATCAGTACCTGTCTGCATCCAGAGGTCTCAGCTGCCACAGATCATGCTGAGCACATTCGTTCTACCCAGTCCTTAGTGCAGGAGCATCTCACTAAAGCTATCAATGATTATAAACAGTTTGCAGATTAAAAATGGCTTCCTGGCCATGACATAGTGGTGGGTTCATATGTTATGCTCAATAAGCGACATTTGTAGATGCATGTACCTTCCAAGAAGTTTGTGAGCAAGCATTTGGGTCCCCACATGGTGGAGGAAGATTTGGGTAATGGTGCTTTCTGGCTAAAGTTGCCAGCTCATTGGAAACAGCACCCCATCTTCCACGTATCTCAGATGTCCCCATTCAAGGGGACCATTCCCGCCGATCATGAGCCAATAGTAGTTGAGGATTTGGAAGAGGTTGAGGTGGAAACAATCTTAGCATCCCACAAATCTCGGAGGTCAGTTCAGTATCTTGTCACCTGGAAGGGTTATCCGGCCTATGAGAACAGTTGGGTCAAGGCCCACAATTGCACAAACTGCATGGAACTGGTCAAGCTTTTCATGTATCCCATCCAGATGATCCCCATCCCCCAAAAGTTGCGATTTTGAAGGCAATCAAGTTGCCCAAGGCACACAAAATTGTGTCCCTTATGCAGTTTCCCAGCGGAGGTGCCCCTCCTTTGGCAAAAGGAAAGGGTAATGTAAGTCTAGGGGAATTTTCCCTTTGTGTGGGTTGGGCGATTTTCCCATTCCCAAACAAAAAGATCTGAAGAGGGCGGGTAGTACCCCTCATCACCCAGGGAGACCATGCCCATGTGGTAGACGAGTGCTGGGTAACAGAGCTTCCTCTTAAGATTCCTTACCTGGTCCCTGCGCTTGCCTCCACTGAACTAGTTCGCCATATTGAGGGAATCTGAACTGAAATCATTGGTAACCAGCTTCCTCACAAGCGGGAGGAACTTTACAAAACTGTTGGCGTTCAATCCTCAGAATCGAAGCTGAAATGTCTGAATTTAATGGGAATAAAGTCCAACGGGCAAAACCATTATTTGAGAAAAGACATCTAGTAAATTATCAGGTGGATTCGCAGATGACATCGAGTCATCAAGTAGTATAATTGCTGATGATAAAGTTCCTTCAAAATCGTTGAGGACAATCCCTAATGAGCAGAAACCCCTAGCTCAAAAATTGGTATATGCGCCCAATGCAATTCATTTGGCCAAACAAACAACCCAGCAACCAGGCATGGAGGGTTGGTCATCCTGAACCCGTTTACAACCAATTAGGACCTCCCCTATGTGGGGTAGCCCCAGGGAATTCCCGCTGCCCATCAGGCCAGATGCCATCACGCCAATTAACATAAATGCAGTCAAGCCTCAGTCCAGGAATTTTCAGACGATTTGATAGCAACTTGGCCTGCCGCTGAATTCTCTAATGCCAGTTCTAATTAGAATTATGCTCCCCTCCCCCAAAAATTCACCGGGTAGGTTGAATTTGAAAGCCTGATCCCCGCTTTGACCCACTATCAATTGAACATTATTTAATCAGTTGCTTCACACTGAGACTATTGTTGGTTAATTTTCTTTCCTATCTTTCCAATATAACCCTTTACCTGATTCCAGTCTTTATGCTTAAAATAAACCTCCATTTCTGACTGTATTTCAACAACACTTGGGGTTTATGGCCTTATTCACCTGGTACTTTGCTAGGTGCCTATACACGATATGGCTCATGGGTACTCAATGGCAGAATTCCTTTCTGGTTTCATAACCGTCATACCAGCAGCAGTGCCACTGGCATACGGGTTTGACTTTTGGGTGATTAAGCACTTAAACTGGCAGGCTGGTCTAAAAATAACTTGCTGTTTACCTGACAGACCAGGGAAAGACACTACTAGTAACTAAGTAGGAAGAACAAAAGAGGAGAGAAATATGGAAAGTAAAGACATTAAGACACTTCAGAGTAGACTAGCTACTTCTATTGCCAGCTAGTGCAGCCAGTTGTTATAGGGAGTGGGAAGCCTATTTCAGGGATATCTACCCTTTAATGGAGCAAGTAGAAAGGAATGGTCCGCATGTAGAAACCAAAGTGAGAACCATGACTCTATGAGACTTTTTTTTGCTTTAGCTTTATATAGCCATATATCCATGCCTGGATGTGTTCCATTAGGATAGGTGGAACCTGTTGATTGCCCCACGAATGGTTGGTGCTGTGCTGTTGAAGGTGTCTAGCATGACAGTGTGTATGGTCCACATTGCTATGGCTGCTATTAAGATTGGAGCGTGGGTGTATTGTGAATAAAGGTGGAGTGCAAAGAGGAATCTTGAAACTGATAGATCCTGGTTTTTATGAGCTTTGAACAAGTGCACCACCTCGGGCCATATGGCTTTTGATGGTGGGCATAATTTAAGGCGGTGGTGTAAAGTTCTATCTTCACCATAAACGGAGCATGTTGCATGGGAGGTGTTTGAGTGGTCTGCTGTTCTTTAAGTTCATCTAAGGCATCGCCAGGTATTTGCTCTGACCTAGGGCTTGAGGAGTGGATGGTGGATGAGCCTCCATATTGCTTTTGTGCTGACAGGTCATAGGGCATATTAGGGAATCTAGGTAATCTGCTCTTGTGATACTTGGCTTGTTTTCCTGGGTGTTCTTAAGGGTGCGTTAGCCCTGTTTCCCAAGTTTGAAGCTCAATTTTGGGTCTTCCCCTTCCTTGAATTATGCCCGTTATTATGAAATTCTATCATGAGTGTTTGATGGTGCGGATATTGCATTTGAAGTGAGGAGGGGTCCCATGGGGGCCAACATCATTAAAATGGGACGTGAGGTATGAGAGTAGGATGAAGGGGTGATGGTGATGAATAGTTTGAGCGCATGTGCAAAAATTGGACCAGGCTGCTCTGGCTCAGTGTTTCATGGTAGGTCTGCGGCTAGGACGCTCTATCTAATTTTTGAGTATGCAGTTGGCTTGGTCTTAAAAATCTAATAGGCCCATTCCACCAATGGAGCGGGGTCATAAAGCATCTCAATGTGTACTGGTGGGGGGTTCCTGACCACAGGCATCCCTGAATCATGGCGAACACTGAGGAAATGAAGGAGGGCGAGAAGGAGATGGCGTAGGCGGAGAACCAGAGGTTTGGGAGAATTAGGAATTTGCAACTACTACATGCCTCATTAGTCCAGGTGTTCTCCCTTTGAGGGAGGTAATGCAGTTGGACATTCTTTTCAGCAGCTTATTCTCTGTTGTGTAAGTGGAATATCCAACTGTTTTTAGCCACATCCAAGGTGGCGGACAGGGTTGGTAGATGAGCTGACTCAAAAGGCAAAAAAATGGCGTTAATATTTTGTGGGCGTCTTGGTGGTGTTGAGAGATTAGTTGTCCATTGCGTTTACTATTTGCTCAGGAGGATAACTTCTGTTCTTTTTTTGTTAGGTGTAGCGTTGCTCACTGTAAAGTATTACTACAGGGTGTGCTCAAGGAGCCAGGCATATTTGTTGTTGGATATGTCAGCCACACAACATCTGCAAAGGCAAGTATTTTGACTTCTAGCTGTCTTTGAGCTATGTTGGCAGATAAAATAGTCTTTTACGCGGAGTAGTGGATCTATACTGAAGGTGAAGAGTAGTGAGATGAGGGAATATTCTTGTTTGAGACCTCTATTTGGTTTAATTGGGTCAGTAAGGGACCAGGGCCACACACAGCCATGGAGACTGATTCCGTGAGCAGCATTTCCCAATTTATGAATCTGGAACGGAATTTGAGGGCTTGGAAGCACTCTCTTAAGTAGGGCCAACTGACATGGTCGTAGGCTTTTTTCTGTTTTAGGAATATCAGGGCCCCAGAGGCTTTAGACTGACATACATTAGCGACTGCGTGGATAATGTTATAAATGGACTTTCTGGGTAATAACCCAAATTGGGATGGAGACAGGACTTTATCTGCTACTTTGTCTAAACTATTGGCTAAAATCTTGGTGAGAAGTTTTATATTTGTGTTTGTGAGGGCAATGGGACGTCAGTTGGATAAGTCCATTTTGTTACCCTTTTAGATGAGGGTTATAACATAGTGTCATGGCCTCCTGGCAGAAGATAAGTGTCCACTAGGCACGTGTTCATGGACGCCAGGTGGAGCGGGACCATGTTCTAAATATATTTTATATAATTTATATGATATCCCGTCAGGTCCTGAGAATTTTCTATGTGATGAACAGCACACTGTGTCCCAGAGCTTATCCTGTGTGTGTTATAAACGTTCAAAGGTGGTGTAATTTAGATATTAGCACAGTATATAATTTTTTTTATTTTTTTGGTGTTAGGTGAGGAATTGTGATACAGATTTAAGATTAAATTTAATACTTCTGTAGATACATCCATCAAGTTCTATGATATGACTCCATCTTTTTTTAAATACATGTACATGCAGGTTAATTTCTTAAGGAGTGAAATTGGGAGAATAAGTACATTTAGCAGGTCTCTCCTTTTTTATGAACTTAATTTTATTCAATACTTTAATTTGGTGTTGGTGTTTGAAGATGAGGGAGTTCATGCAGGTTGATATTTCCGCCCACCTTCACCCCAACTAAGGCTACATCTGGTAACTGGTGTGTTAAGTTCAAGGTGGTCAAGTTCATCCAGAGTGCATCTGATGGTGGCTGTGTCAGCGTGATGCTTTCTGGAGGCAAGGTGTTAGGCTTTGTTGATTATTTCTAGTTAAAATTTCGCACATGTAATAATGGGGTCTGATCAGAAAATGTTGTAAGTTTGATGTCAAGCATTTGCTTTCAAACAGTTGGACATTTTAGTTAGATTAATATTGTCTGGGTCTATTTTTATCCAGGTTGAGGCATGTGCAGGCAGCAGACAATCTATTGAGATGTGTATGCGGTCAGAAAAATTGTTTTTTGTGGTTTTAAGTTTAAATATATCTGGCTGGTAGTTGGTGGGAGCCAGGATGAGGTCAATTCTGGTCAATGAAATGAGCATGTCTTCGCGCACATGGGGGCAAGTCATGTTTGAGAAGAGGGGTGCCCCAGGGGGAGAGAAAAATATAGGGTGAGGCATGCCTTCATAGCACAGCGTATGATGTTCTTAGGAGGGTGTCCTACAGGATTGGGCCATAGACCAGTTTATGGCTCAGCCAGCAGTTGAAAACGTCAAGTTATAGAGTATTTTGGGGGATGGGGAGCGTTGCAATTGATTCCAAAAATTCTTATTTTGGACGGGTTATCTGGTGCATATATACATGCTACCAAAGATTTTTTGGCCTGCCAGGCGACTGATGCATTTAGGACTCATACGTTCAGATGGGTGTCTGAGTTTATAATTAATAATTTTTGTGTTGGTGCATAACCACCTCACAGTGGTTTGCCATACCAATTGGGCTGGTAGTATCCTATTTGACCATGATTCTTCTTCCCCTATAGAAAGTGAGTTTCTTGGATGGACAAGATGTCTACTGGGGGTTCTTGCAAGAAGTATAGTTTTTTTCTTGGGACAATTGAACTCTAAATACTGCAGTATTTATTGTCCCTATTGTCACTGAAGTGCTTGAAGTGCCTCAGGAGCATTGGGAGGGCCATCTGGCCCAACGTTTTCACACCATTTGTAATATATGCACAAGGTTATAGTGCCATTTCCTCCTGTGTATTGCGCAGTCCCATTTCCATGGGCGTTTTTGTATAGTTCTTATCATAGGCTAATTTTAAATTTGTTTGTTTCAGCTGTGTTTCGGTTTATTCCATGTTGCTGTGTGTTTATCTCATGGTTAAAGGATTGGCCCTGAGTATGTGGTTCTAGACTGCATGTTGTTGGTATATATGAATTCTTTAGGGACTTTAGGATATTTGGTAATATCTAGTTTTTTGGAAAAACTTAGTTAATTGAGTGCTCTTGTTTTGGGTAATTTTATTAGCTGGTGCAGGCGATCTCCAATGCCTCTTGGATTTGGCTGGGGCAATGGAGGTGGCTGCGAATGACTCTGCCTTGGCTGCAGCACATTTTCAGGCTTCTGCGCCACTTTGTACACCTTGGCAAAACTAAATTGATGATCATGTCGTTAAGTTTTCAGCTGATGGAGCAATCTAAAACGACTAAACAAGGAAATTGAGGATCTATACTCACTTTTCTAATAAAGCTCCTGCATGTAATTGGGAAGTAGATTCTCTAATAATCCTTGATAATAGCCAGGTAACTCTGGTATGCTCACCATCCTTAAGTCTACTGGCAACAACAACTATGAGACCTTCTGTCTTTGTAAGAAATTAGGAAATTATTACTTTATAATTGGGACTACTTCTCTGGCAGGTAAACCAAGTACTTCTCTTTGGGAAGTATAAATGCACACAACTATCTAATATAGACTTAAAGGTGACAGATACAAATATCAGATAGATGACAGATGGACAAAAATAATTAATAAACTAAAGTAAAGTAGTTATTAATGATCAATAGATAAACAATGATTTATTAATCATCCAGGTGCCAGTATTATATACCTCTTGGGCATCTCTTGGATGAACTCATCTATTAGATGAGCTCATTCATATTATGCCAATCCTCTGCTGGTCATGGCAATAATCATGAAATATTCCCAGGTCAATTTGGTTCATAAATTGACTAAAAATAATAATTGTTTTAGCCCAATTGAAGGCAATTTTACTCTCATAATTGGGACGTTTTTGGTTGAGAACTCAACACCGAAATCTTCCCACATAGAGATACATCATAACTCAATGAATAACAATAAATGTGGATAATAATATATATGAACAATAAAGATGATGCACCCCTAATTGGGACGTTGGCAGGCCTTTCATAGACCTAAGTACGTATTTAATTAGGACATCTATGTTAAAGTGCTTGATAAATTGATTTCATTAATTAACCCAAAATTATGCCTTAGTGCATTAATATTAATGCACTGGTTTAGGAGGTGCAATTTAGTTAAAGCTGTGAGACCATTTTGCACCCAAGTGGATCCATAATCAGCCATAATATAATTATATCATAGTCCTTATCAGCTATGTTAATTGGGATGGTTTGAGTACAATTGAGGCAGTTTTGGAATAAATTTAGGTATGCAGATAAATTGGGAAAGATCAAAGGTTTCATCAATGGGATTAATCTATTAGCATTTATGATTTTCTCAAAGGGTTTAGATTGAGTCAACCATCAAAATCTAACATTTCCCCCCACTTTACTGGAATATAAACCCTGAGTTTCGCATTTCTCTCCATATCTACAAACAACACCACTTCAGCATATCAGAAATTTGTCACTGCTCTTATTCCCAAACAACATTATTATTTTATCTAATTAGACCAAACATTTTATATGGGTATGATTTTAGATTATTTTAGAGTCCTGGTTAAAGTATTTTATTTTTACCAACTATAATGATGTCCATTTGGCCCTGTTTTATATCATTCAGCAGCTAGATTGGGCCAAATTGGTGCATGAAGATGAAGAATTAGGTCTCGAGTCACCTCCCCCTCAAAGTGGAGGAATAAAAACCTTGCTGGTTTTTCCATTTATTAAAGTTTGATTAAATTTTTTCTTCTTTATATTTTATATATTATTATTATCATTCTTATTATTTATTTTCCTTAGTTATTTTTTTTCTTTCATTATTATTATATATTATTTTTTTCTTCTTCTTAGTACTATTTTCCATACTTTTTTCTCCTTTTTCAATTTTAAGATAAAATTGAAATTTATTGGAATTGCCTCGCCAGACATAATATCTGGTATAAAGACTTTTTCAATTAAAAAAGAACAAAAGGTAGCTCTCCCTGCTCAGCATAACTTTCCAAGCAAATTAATTTTAGTAAATTAAAGCAAACATATAATCACACACTGAAGTCTTGCTTCAATGTCGTTGGATCCCCCGCTGACTGTCCCAGCATGGGGCAGCAGCGAAACTCCCCCTCTATTTTCTGTCTGGCAGGAAAATGCGCTCAGACTGGCTTGATCAGTTATTCCAAACCCTTGGGACAATTCGTCCCTCCCAAGAATCTTGATGCCCATCTTGCCCAAACCCAAGCGGTGCCCTGCTGCCCCCTGGTGCTCCCCCATAGCAACATGCATTTCAGCCTTAGGGTCAAATATGGGAAATTCTTCCCCTATAATGACCAAGCCATTATCAAAATGGCTCAGGCGGTGATGACACCAGCCTGTTTTATTGACTTCTGCCCCTATAAGGGGTACTTTGATCTTGGCTTCCCCTGTGAAGCTGATGCAGCCACTGTGGCAACAGTGCCATTAATTTTCAACAATATTCCCCTCCCAACAACTTGGACCCAGCTCCCAACAGACACCACCTTAGTGGTCCAGTTCGCTGGTTTGCCCACCCACCTCCCCCCCCAAAGTGCTCCACCAGGAGCTGATGGAAGGTTTGGCAGCCTATGGCGTCAACCCCATATTACAATTTGTGGTCCCAAATGGGGCCACACGCCTCACTGGGCCTCAGGTTATGCCACAATCAGCCCTGAATTTATAAAAATTTCTTTGGCAATTCCCCCTTGTGCCACCATCCCATCTGCCCCCAACCATCCGTTCTGGGCCCGTGTGAGGGCGGATGGACGATTTGCTCATCCTGTTTCAAGTTAGACCACTCAAAACATAAATGCCCATACTCAGAAACTTCCATCAACGCCAAAAGTTTGCCCAATGCCCACCAATCCGCCGCCCACCCCGCGCCAACTCTGACATGGGGTATGATCCTACCTTCCCTTCCTCCAATTCCTGATGCTGCAGCTGCACCTACAGCCACCAGTCAACACCCACCTTGCCCCAGTACCACAAATAATTCATCCAACCAAACATCAGATTGGATCTCAGTTCAATACCATGCATCCACAAATGAATCTGACAAACCTCAACCGTACGCTGATTCCCCAATCTAATTCAACCAAAATCCATGGAAATTATTGGATGAAATCGACAAATCAGCTAACATCATTGAATAACTGATGCTGCAACTCAAGAGGCTCTGTAACGCAGAATAGAATGCAAAATTTCCACCTCAGAAATATGTTCCACAACCTAATTTCAAGCCGTTCTACAGCGACCACCAGCTTGCAGTAGAAGCAGCTGCCACACCAGATTGCCGTCCACTTCACAAAGCTGCCACCAAATCCATGGCTGCACTCACATGAGTAATTCAACCTCCCATCATCCCATAAATTTTACTGCACAAAGTAAGATCAACATGAAAACTTTATACAAAACATCACTGAAGCCATCCAGAACGTGGTAACAGTAGCACAGAATCTGAAAGCAAAAATAACCCAAACCAACATTGCCACATTTATTAAATTCCTAGATGCCCACCTTATAGCTGAAGATGCTTTGGGCAAATACATCGTTGGTATAATGATAGCTGGCAACTATTAGGAAGTTCCAGTCATCAAGGATATCAAACCCCATACCGCTGATGCCCCCACACCCTTACTATCTGCCTTAACACGAACCCTACTCTGGAATGAGATGGATGCGGCCAAAGACAAGCCCCCAATCCCCCCTCCCCATCCACCATGGAGGGATAGCAGTATTCTCTGCCCACCTGGTTGGATATTTTGTTAGGTACAATTAAATTGATCCATCCATTTTGGGCGTTTCATTTAAATCATTATTTTTTATTATGATTTTAGTTTTTTATTTAACCAAGGCAAGCTGACCAGGGGACAGGCATTACTGAAAGAAAGAAACTAAAGAAAGAAATGACATGAAACCTGAAAAGGGCCAACTCTCTCAAAGAAAGTTTCTCACCTCCGGATTGGGACTTGAATTTTTCTGGTTACGTCATGGGTAGGGTTTTTGTGTTATTAGACCTACTAACCGCCAATATCTTCCTTTGGCTGGCACCCTGATCGATGTGCAAAGGGTGGGAATTAAACCTGCAACCTTCAGGTTGGTAGCCGCATGCTCTACCAACTCACCTTCCACCCCTATGATTTTTAGTTTTAGTTCAGTAATGTCCATCTCCTGGTCAGCATACCTTGGTTAAATAAAAATACTATTATTTCCCATAATTATTTTTTTATAATTGTGTATACTTATTTTTGATTTCTTTTCTTCTAATTGGCCCTCTTCCTAAACTTTTCTAGGAACTTAGCATGGACTCAATTATAGACATGCCCTGAATTTTCTCCTTACTAGTGTAGGAGAAGTTTGAAGACTTCTCTATAATGTTAAATGGGCCAACCCAAAATGCGATTCAACTTGTGAGTTTGGCTGATTTGGCACCTCAAAACTTCTTGTACAGCGGCGTAAATAGTCCACAAGTCTATTTATTTCCATATCATGATTAAAGTCAGAAATCATTACGTGTTGCAAATCACAATAGGGCTTCATGGTGTGTTCCATGGCAATTTTTACATCAAATTTGGTCATAATATTTGATCTGAGGAGCACTTGGGCTTCATAACAAAATCACTTGGCAAAGTCTTTTATGGACTCATCAGGTCTGAACTCAATATTAAGAGCTCTGTCTTTCAGGATGACAGCTTTTTGGGCCCACCAAAATCTTTAATGACAGCCTGTCTGGCCTCACTTTAAGACCAATCTTCCCCTAAACAGGGCGTTACGAGGTCTATGCTGTGCAAATCCAAACAATTGATGAGGGCTGTTGCTTTTGCATGATCAGACATTCCTCTCATGGCCTTCTCAAAAAGCTTTAAGAAGAAGTATATATTGCCTTCTTTATCAAATCTTGGCAAATTTAGTGGTTTGAAATCATCTATGCCTGGGTCTCTAACAGGAGAGGAAGTTTCTCTCCTCAAGTTTGACCAACTTGGAGAACCTTTGGGCAGAATAGGATGCTGTGAACGGCTTGGAGTGGGCATAGAGGTTAGTACATGTGGAATATTTCGTGTATTTGATACATCTGTTCCATAGTCTTCATCTGCCTCATGATAACCTTCATAATTGCTTGATTCTGTTTTCTGAAATCAGGATTGACACGGCTTCTGAAGCACAACTTTGCATGCCTTTGGGGCCGTATCTTCATCCTCCCCTCCCCCAAGATTGGTCGCACACTTGCAACTATTAATCTTAAGATTCTCCATCTCATTGTCACTGTACTTTCGAGCAAATTATGAAAGCTGATCGTTCATGTTCATATTAGGTAGTTGTATTTTTGAGTGAGCACCAAAATGTTAAGTTTTCAGATGATGGTGCAAGCTAAAATGACTTAACAAGGGAATTGAGGATCTATACTCGCTTTTCTAATGAAGCTTCTACTTGTAATTGGGAAGTAGATTCTCTAATAATCCTTGATAATAGCCAGGTAACTCTGGTATGCTCACCATCCTTAAGTCTACTGGCAACAACAACTATGAGACCTTCTGTCTTTGTAAGAAATTAGGAAATTATTACTTTATAATTGGGACTACTTCTCTGGCAGGTAAACCAAGTACTTCTCTTTGGGAAGTATAAATGCACACAACTATCTAATATAGACTTAAAGGTGACAGATACAAATATCAGATAGATGACAGATGGACAAAAATAATTAATAAACTAAAGTAAAGTAGTTATTAATGATTAATAGATAAACAATGATTTATTAATCATCCAGGTGCCAGTATTATATACCTCTTGGGCATCTCTTGGATGAACTCATCTATTAGATGAGCTCATTCATATTATGCCAATCCTCTGCTGGTCATGGCAATAATCATGAAATATTCCCAGGTCAATTTGGTTCATAAATTGACTAAAAATAATAATTGTTTTAGCCCAATTGAAGGCAATTTTACTCTCATAATTGGGACGATTTTGGTTGAGAACTCAACACCAAAATCTTCCCACATAGAGATACATCATAACTCAATGAATAACAATAAATGTGGATAATAATATATATGAACAATAAAGATGATACACCCCTAATTGGGACGTTGGCAGGCCTTTCATAGACCTAAGTACGTATTTAATTAGGACATCTATGTTAAAGTGCTTAATAAATTGATTTCATTATTTAACCCAAAATTATGCCTTAGTGCATTAATATTAATGCACTGGTTTAGGAGGTGCAATTTAGTTAAAGCTGTGAGACCACTTTGCACCCAAGTGGATCCATAATCAGCCATAATATAATTATATCATAGTCCTTATCAGCTATGTTAATTGGGATGGTTTGAGTACAATTGAGGCAGTTTTGGAATAAATTTAGGTATGCAGATAAATTGGGAAAGATCAAAGGTTTCATCAATGGGATTAATCTATTAGCATTTATGATTTTCTCAAAGGGTTTATTTTTGAGTCACCAATAAAATTTAATAAATGTATTGGCCTTTCTTGTTCTAGAGGAAGGCATGTTTAGTGTCTATGATCTTTACAATGTTCTTGTTGTATTCATCCATTGTGTCACCACAGAAATCAAGGGCCATGAAGCCCTCCTTTACTGGACACATTTGACCTTGAGCCCTAGGGAACTACAATGGTTGTAAATGAGCGGTGAACCTTTGGGTGTAATGCAGAATACCTTGGAAACGTCTCCATCTGGGAGGGCAAAACTGCAGTGTAAGAATTTTGGTGAGGTCTTTAAGGACCTCAGGGAGTAGGTTGATGACAACAAATACTTTCCCTGTGCACAGGCTTGGCATAAGGTAGAATTGCTGCACTTTAAATTGTTTAATTTCTCCATAGCTGGTGATCCTAATGTGGAACTCCTCCTCAATTACCTTTTAAGGGAGGTTTGGTAGGAGTGAGTCAAAGAAGATAAAAAAGTTTTGCTTTGTTAAAAAAAGTTCAAATGACGCGCACATGCTTCCCTTTAGTGAGGTTAGTTTTGATACAGACTTTTGCAGTGTTGTCTACATCATCCTCTGTGTAATGAATGAGTTTGTCTCATCCATTACATTCTGACTCAGATTAGGATTTTCTGAATTCAAGTCGGATCATTTATAAAACGCTTTTAGGTTTGGTTGTTTCAGATGCTGGGTTGTGCCTCACCCAAGCTGTTAATTAGTCTTCTGCGAGCCTAATTGATAGCTTGGGTGAGGGCCCCAAAGTGCTGCCTTTATAAGGCGCGCCCGCCCATTCCAAACCTAAGTTTGGAATTCTTACCCTAGCATGTCCCTTCCTTGGGAGAATTTTTGGTTTCTCCCCAGACAAGCTCTGGTTGGCGGACATCTACGTTTTTATAGTCCAAAATAAAAATAAAGGATGTTTCAGAGTTCACATACCTCACATACTTGTGGTCTTTTTTGGGTGTTTCCATTTTGAGGAGGCTTTTGCATGATTGGGTCAGACCAACCACTTAGAGGAATTACATAGCCAACCAATGAGAGGTGATTTTTTGGCTGCTTGTCGGTGCCCCAAACCTCTCCCTAATCAGTTAGGCTGTTTTGGTTGCTTGTTGGTGCACTAAAAAATATGTATAATTATATGGCAGTTGGAACTGGGGGTTTTCCAATCCATTACACTCTGATTCTAAGCTGATTATGATTCATCCACGATGCATTGTGTGTTTACATATAATGTATGGTGGAACAGGGCGGCCTACCCTCTCTTAATTTCTCCCACAGGATGGGTGATTCTACCACTAGGTAGAGGTGGAGCCCATGCTAATGGAGAAAGGGGTTAAGAGTTCTAGACTTTTAAGTAAGCAGTTTATTTTGCTGTAAATTCCCCAAACCCCAATGGTGTCTAGGTTTGCAGCTTCTTTGTGGCCATGCTTCCTTTCCCAGCTCCAGGGCGTTTATTACCTTTGATGTTGTGACATTTGGTCCATTTCCCATTAATGCTTCCAACCAGTTTAGGTATATTTTTTGTTATCACTTATCTCACCTGTTCAATTACCAAATTGTCCATTTGAATTAAATCTTTGTATTCAAAATTAATATCTATTGGAAAAAAGTTAGGTTCCTTCTAAATGAAAATCCCAATTAGATATGCTCTTCTCATTAACAAAAAATTTATCAGTGCAATTTAAGGTTACTAAGGAGTACTTAATAATAGTAGATTAGAAGCGAAATATATTATATTAGGCCAGGGAATAAAATACCTAGTACTCAGGGAATTTTTGTAAAAGTTGTAATACAATAATTGTAATTGATACAATGGTGGATGGCCATAGTAACAATATGACCCTATCACCAATCTTTCATGTGAGTGCAGGGGCAAACTAGGATATCAAGATTAAAATATTATAACAGGTGAAGTGCTAACTAAGGCCACAGGCCATGATGATTAGTAAATCAAGGAAAAAGTGCACTGACAGAGATTAGTGATTTGATCTGCGTTTTTAATTACTAGTGAATGATGTGCCATATTGGAATTAATAACAATATTGCAACTTTACCAACTAAATTAAAACTGAGGGCTATGAGGCAAGATAATTTATAATAATTATTCAAACCTTGTACTTAAATACTAGTTACCATGTATAGTATATTAACTTAAATATTATATATAAACAGATGGTTTTTTAAACTAATTTAACAGCAACAAAACCTCCTCTGATAACATATAAATTAAAATTTAGCTTGTAATACCTTCTAGCATCAGAATTCATATAGTATATCCATATGAACACTATTTCTTGTTCTAACTTTTTTATATTATACAATATCAGAGTGCAGTATAGGTCTTAATTGTGAACTTAAGGTAGATGGGGTTTAAAGCATGAAAAAATGCTAAATATAGAGATTATTATCTACACCTAACAATAAAGTTTTATACAAATTCACATATCTATTGCTAAATTTTCATTATCAAAAGAATTTATATAAAAGAATTAATTTATAAAACTATGAAGCTTTTTTTTAAAACTTCAATTATGTCACTGATAGTTTTATATATAAAAAATTGAAAAATCAATAGTTTCCTTGAACGCTGGAACCTTTAATGCTGGCTATCCCTTGCAGGTAACTCATTCTTTTTTGTACTATTAATAAATATCAAGTTGTAAACTTTTCTCTCTCGTTGCAATCACTTTTGCAACTTATTCAATTTAAGTCTGATTCTAGTTTGATAATCTCACAGAGGAGATTAGTCTGCGCCCATGTCAGGGAGCAGTTGGGCAAGTAAGGTAAGAGGAGCAGGTGGTAGGCCCGCGGCCTCAAACATTCAAAAACGCCCCAGAGAAACCAGCGGAATAGAAAAAAATAAAAAACTGGCGGTCACTATACCCCCCAGAAATCCTCACTTGGAAAGCACAATGCAACCAGTAAATCAACACGCCACACTCCCAACCACTCTTGTTGGTGGAATATGGAGTCTATGTGTTTCTGGACATCCAACAAACAGCTTTATGGGAAAAATTTTGTGGGGATGTGCACACTTTTCTCCCAACTGCAGTGTACATTGCACCTCACTCCATGTCATGTGGTTGGCTGGACCTCAGTTTTGAAAACAAGGAGGCAGCAGACAAAGCTGCTGCTGTGTGCGTAGTGATTGATCTCCCCAAAGGGCAACAGGTCGTCAAAACCAAACACACCAGATGGACAAAATCCAACCAAATTTTTCTCACGCTTGACTTTTTGCCTACTATGGTAAAATGTGCCGTTTTGGAGCAGCACCTATAAGATGGTCTCACCGTATATGGCGAAATACAATCTTTTGAGATGCAACGCTTTATGCTGATGCCACACCTATGCACTGGCAAAGTCATCACAGTTCTGACCCCAACTGAGGAGATTGAAAAGGACCTAACCCATATCCTGCACTCCACATATATCAATATTGAAGGGCATACCACCCACCCTTTCCAGGTAACCGTGGACAGCGCACCCCCCATCTGCACCCACTGTGACGCGTTCAGCCATAAGGCACATGCATGCCCCACCAAGGAGGGCATCACATTCTAAGAGCACCCCTAAGCGGCCATGGCCAGCGGAGAGGTGCACTACAAACCAACCACAAGCACCAAAGAGGCTTTCCCATGGGGAGCACAAGGCTGCTACCTACTGGTAAAACCTATCTCCCTGCAAGAGCAGAAGAAGGCCAAGCAGGCCCGCAGGGCCGCGGCCAAGGAAGCGGCCAAAGTCACCACCACTATCCCACACTCCCAACACCAGGAGGACATTGGAATCTTTGCAGCGGAAGAAACTCAGGAATCCCTCAACCAATCAGATTGGGAAGCCCATGCTGATTGGGCCACCCAATCTGATGATCCAATGGATGACTCGATCTCACCTGATCTTTGCAACCAAGCTCTGGTTGAAACCAATTTGGGGTCCAACCTACCTGAAAATTTTTTTTTCAATCTGAACATTGGTGCACTAAACTCATCCACACTGCAAAAAATTCGTTCAACGTCGGGGAAACAAAAAGTGAAGGCAAAAGCCAACGCAAACCTTTCTGCTAAAATTAACAAAACTACCAATAGCATTGCTGCAAACACCCGCGCTGCTGTGAAGGCCCACGGGGATCTAGAGGAGGCTAGTGGGCCTGAGTGCCTACCCCCTTGCACCTAAGGTGCGATGGGGGAAACCTTCACTTTAGGGATGTTGAATATTGCTGGACTCAAGGCCTCGCCATCCCAGGCTAGGAAACCGAGTTTTTACAAAAAAATTACCCATGGATATCCTGGCCATCCATGAGTCCCACTGTCCATGAGGTTCTGAGGATGCTTGGAAAACCATGCTCCTCCCTTCCCTATCCTTTTGGTCAGAGCACTGTGGGGTGCTAATTCAGAAAACAATTTTTTCAAATTTTATTGTCAGAATCCTTCCTCAATGGCTGAGTCCTCATTGTCGCTTTCTCGTGGGCTGACATGGCACATGCTATCATCAACATCTATGCCCCAACCTATGCACAAGAGCGTCAGGAATTTTTATCATTGGTCAAATCACTCCCATTACCCCCAGACCCTTTTGTAGTCAGCGACATTAACTGTTGGCTAAACACACCCACAGACCGTTGGCCTTCCTCCTCCCACACCCACAGGGTCACGTAGAACTTCGCGTTCTAAAGGCCACCCTTGGGTTAATAGATGCACTGCCACAGCAAGCCCCGCTGCTCAAAAACATGATGCGCCCCCACATCCACAACGGCCAATTAAGGTCCATGACCTGCATCAACCTTATCCTCACACCGGCAAAATTCCAACCTCACATTTTCCACTTCCAAACAACAAAAATTGAATTCTCTGACCACCAGCTGGTCTCAATAACCTACCACCTACCTGTCATAGTGGCTAAGGCCCCACATTGGTGCAAACTCCGCCCTCCCAAACTTGCGTCACCAGGATTTTCCACTTGGGTGGAATCAGCAACTTTGGTAAAAGAGTTTGTTACACTGTTTTGCGCGGACCCCATCTCCACATAGGCAGCCTTCAAAGAAGACACCATCCGCCACTCTCACCATCTCTCCTCCCAATGCTCACGAGCCACATCAGCTGTCATTTCGCGCGCTCTGGCAGAGTTGTCACACCTGGAGTCCAATACCCAGCTACAGGCTACAGCCCTGCATGGGGACAGAAGTGGGCGGAAGCAGCTGCCCACCTCAATGCGCTCAAAAGGCAACACAAACATCAGGTTTGTGTTCAGTACAGGGCCAAACGCATTACAGAGGGTGACAAGTGCACCGCATATTTTTTTAAAAAAAATTTCGCACCACGCCAGAGTGTGGCCTGCACACAGGTGTGAAGATTGGATGATTCCATCACAGATACGCCAGATGAAGTGGCAATCAAAATACAAAAGTATTACTCCAAGTTATACCAATCTGATCCAATTCAGCCAGCTGAAGTGGCGGAATTCTTCGACTGAACCCACTTCTGCACCGTTTACCAATACCCAGAAATAATGAATTTGATTACTCTGAATGAACTATGGACAGCCATCCGCGGTGCACCAAATCTGAAATGCCCAGGCCCAGATGGCATTCCATATGAATCCTATAAAGGTACTTCAAATATATATCCCCA
The DNA here is from genome assembly GCA_022478985.1 of Massospora cicadina. Taxonomy (NCBI): domain Eukaryota; kingdom Fungi; phylum Entomophthoromycota; class Entomophthoromycetes; order Entomophthorales; family Entomophthoraceae; genus Massospora; species Massospora cicadina. The sequence continues at coordinate 63,265 of JAKSZP010018486.1, forward strand.
CTGCTGCTTGCCTCACTTAACCAGAGCCTTCTGGAAATGCGCCTCCTACCAGGAGGACAAGAGGCCTTCACCGTCACACTCTCCAAGAAAGGGGACAAGATAGACTTAGCCAACTGGCGCCCCATTTCTTTAACTAACATGGATACAAAAATTTTAACCAAAATCATGGCTAACCGTTTAAGGATTGTAGCATCTGCCACCATCTCCCCAGAAAATTCAGTTTCATACCCAGAAGGTCGATTTGGGACAACGTGCACTCTGTGGCTAACGCATGCCAGTCCACAGCCTCTGGGGCACTTGTATTCTTGGAACAACATAAGGAATATGATAGAGTAAACTTAGAATACCTCAGGGCCTGCCTCCATCAATTCCGCCTACCCCCTCACTTCATCAACTGGGTGATGCTGCTCACGGAATCTGCAACAATGGCAGTGTGTGGCCCTGGCTTCATAACAGAAGTAGTCCGACCTCAAAGGGGCTTGCGACAAGTGGACCCCCTCAGCCCACTCTTATACAACTTCAGCCTTGACCCACTACTTCGAAACGTGAATGCCCAACTCACTGGGGTCCATGTACCAGGCCAAGCCCCAGTCAAAATGATGGCGTTTGCAGATGACTGTGTGGTTGGGGTGTCTAATAATAAAGATGCACGCGCGCTTGAAGCTCTCATCCAGGAGTATTCGCGGGTAAGTAATGCTGCAATGAATGCTTCCAAAACCAAAATCATCCTCCTTGGTCGGTATCAAACCTGCTGGGTCCCAGCGACCAGTGCCCAGCCCAGCCCATCTGCTCGCACACGTGCTCGCCCTCCCTGATCACCCCAAACCGCCCCACTAGTGCTCCCCTTCGTGCCACGCCCTACCATAGGGCCTGTCCACCATCTGGGCGTGTGGGTGGAGGCAGGCGAGTACGCATCAACAGTAATGGAAAGTCATATTCTAGACAACGTGACGAAGCGCATCGCCTCCTTCAGAGCTCACCCTACTTCCCTTACTGGCAGGGTTGTTTTAGCCAACTATATGCTCCTCTCCAAAGTCTGGTTTGGAGCCCACGCCATCCCCTTCTCCCCAAGCTTCTTCAAATCCTTGTATGCCTTGCTGCAAAGATGGCTTTGGTCAGGCCGCCCTCCACCAGTACGGCTAGAGGTCATGTTTGTCCCTCATCATCATGGTGGCATGGGACGGCTTGACTTCAAAGCCCATGCTGCCAAGATCCTGTGCACCTGGATTGCGGCAGTCACTGCCCCTATGCTCCCCTCCCAACACTAGTCCCGCGCGGCCCAGTCCAACTTCTCCCGCGCCTTGGGCCTTAACAATCCATTGAACACTCACTCCTTGATGAAATATCTGGCTTCTCGCTATCGGCTACAGGTCCTCACGGGACTAAAACCCACTACAAACGAATCCTCCTCTCCATGTGGAGCGCTGAGTGGAAATTCGTAGTAGTGGACACACAGCCCAGAGAGGCCGCCCCTCTCCTCAGTTCACACAAGAGGTACAGGGGCTACCCATTCAAGATGACGTGATCCCCATACGGCCCCATGTCCTATCCAGGGTGGACTACCTGGACATAATGGACATCCCTTATTCCATTGTAACCCAGAAGACTATTTGGAAATACGCACACCACCCTCAGTTGCAGCCTCAAATCCATTCCCATGTGTGGCGCTGCCTGAGACGGGTGTACCATATGGCTGAGCGCTCTAACGCTTTGCACTCATCCTGCGTCGTGTGTGGCCAGTATGGAACGCTGTTCCACCGCATGGAGAAGTGTCCTACCTCTAGAGTGATATGGCGCGAAGTTCAACGTCTGTTTGGCAAGGATCAAACACATCCCTTCAGTCTGTCAAGAGATATGTTTGCTTTATCAATGGCTTCCCCCCTTCCACCCTCCCTCCATGCTTTGGTGGTTGCAATCGCCATGTGGAACATCCACACAATTGTCTTGGATGCCATTGCAGGATTCACCCCCACCCTCCCAGAAGCTGTCCATAGATTTCGGTCTCATTTGGTGGACCACTTTCAGGTGTGGATATTTGGATAACTCCCACTGCGTTGCTGACAGCTGGTCTCCTCCTGGTTCCCAGTTTTTTTCATCAAATCAGACCCTTTCCTCCACATGTGTTTAATTGTGGCTACAGCCATGTCGGACATTCTCCTTTCCAATCTAAGAAAAAGAATGTTGGAGGTATCAGTGCTCTCAAATCTGCCACCATGATTAGCCCATCACCTGCCCAATTTTTAGATAATATTGTGGATATCAACAATATGAGTACCCACAGTGAAAAGACCTTAGTGGATTATCAGTGGAATTATAATAACTGGAAAAATATGATTTATCATAAAAATAGGCTTAAAAAGGTAATGATTAATAATAGAATTACTCTGACTTCTTGGTCAAATTCAAGGAGTATACCATCGCATGGATCTGAACCTCCACAAGGCAAGAAGATTTTACCCATCAATGATTGGGTGCGAGTTAACCAATCATTACCATCTGAGTCTAGCCACAGCTAAGGTGCAAAGATTTTACTTGAGGATGATAGGGTAAAAATTAGCCAATCATTACCATCTGAGTCCAACCACCGCCAAATTACCCAATCATTACCATCTGTTTCTGACCATCACCAAGGTGTGAATATTTTACTCAATGATGGTAGGGTAAAGATTAACCAATCATTACCACACGCTTTTGACCACCACCAAGGTGAAAAGATTTTACTCACTAGTGATTGGATACAATTCATCATATTGTTACCGCATGGGTCAGTTTTGCCTCTGAAAAATTTTATCTTCGATCTGATAGGCCAAAAGCCTATATTTCCTAATTTAGATAACTGAGCTTTGCATTCTTTTGCCTTGAACATCGATGGTCTCAAAATCTGAACTAGTTTAAATAGGAAAAACTAGTATTGAGAAAGGGACCTTTTCTGATTTTGCCCTGCCTGTATAATATAAAACATAAGAAACCTTAATAAGTGTTATTTTATATATTTATTAGAAAGTAAATATCTCAATTTAAAATATTATTTGTGGCATCCATTGGCGGATCCCACAAATTGGTGCTCACTACAGGGGTTGAGCCTTTGAATACTTCGATAAGTATGAATAAAAAAATGGAGAGTGTCACCTGTTGGGTGCAAAATGAAGAAGGGACTGAAGAAGATGATCAAATGGACAGCCCTACTGCTTTAATGTTTGAAGAAGAACAAATAGAGCCCATATTAATACCTGAGTCTCATTGCATCCCTTGGCCAGCCACTGAAGCTGTAAGAGACCTTACTCATGGCATCCTTAACCCAAGTGACATTGCATCTTGAAAACGAGCAACGTTGGTAGAGGAACGCCTCTTGTTTCTATATGAGACTAGTGTCCTCCCAGAGAAGTATGATTTCTTACAAATTTGACCACCTATGTCCGCAAGTTTGCTCACCCTGCTTTGGTCCATATGATGCATCTCATAGCCGGCCATCATGAAGAGCTTCATTGACACCTAGATACCCATGCAGCTCTGAATTCAGCCTATGAAAAGTTTTATCAACTGACCTCCAAACATCTTGGGGCAGATAAATCTGGTGTGGAAGCTAATCGCAACTTCATCATACAGCTGCATGACTGACTTACTACTATGGACACTGGGATTGTAAAATATGTTGAGGAGGCCATGAAGATAATCCAGGTTGAACTGAACACATCCTCCACTAGCACCCGCTTGTTGTTGGAGGAGTTTGCTAAAGAACTTGAAAAGCAAAATGAGCAAACGTGTCATGACTTTTCAGCCCATGACTCCGTCCTTCAAGAGAAATATGAACAGCGTGTGGCTGCAGTGGAGCAACAGTTCATTCAGGCCTTTTTGCGTGTTGATGAGCTTAAACGTCATCTGTCACTTGAACTATCTAGCACCACCACCCTCGCGGCCAAAGTTGTTCAGCTAGGAAAGGAGCTAGCTCTCAAAGCTTCGTTTGAAAATACCAAATATTTGGCACGTCATCTGACTGAATGCGAAATTGAAGCAAAAGAAATAAAAACTTCGCTGGAAAGCCCTGTGCTGTTGAAGGAAGTATACAGCTGACTAACGCGGGTTGAGCGAAAGTATGAACAGATTAAGGAGGGGGTACAAGGCCCCAGCTCCCACTCTCATGATGATGAAGGGTGTAGACAAATGGAAGAAGAGCTGAAGAACCGCGTGAAAGCCATGAAAACTGCTCAAATAAGCTTAATCTCAATGGTGTCACAACTTTGTTTTCAAGTCTCTGCAATGGAAAACCGAGTGGAAGACTTTGAAACTCATAAATCAGGGATTGAAGCTCAACTAAGACTATGCAAATCTGGGCCTCTAGAAGCCCTCTCTAAAATGGAAACCCAGCAAGAAGCCATGCAAGATCAGTTCAATCGCCTTTCACAGACCTTTGATCAGTTGAGCTACCGCTCTGAAACCCCAATAACAGAAGCTCCAGCTATTCATACCTTTACCAGGAATGATCATAATTCATTCAAGCCAACGTTCAAAAACAAGTTTATCCTCGGTGAGGGTAGTATTGCTTCGTTTTTATACGTTTATGAAGCAACTATGGAAGGGGCTACTGATCATCAAAAGGCCAAGAACATCCTTTACTGTTTGGGTCACATGGCACAGGAGGTGATGGTCCCACATATGGATGCTCTTAGCACCTGGTCCGAAGTAAAAGAGGCTCTCATAAACACGTTCAGCTCAAAACAAGCTTTAAGCATAAAAAAGCAAGCCTTTATGCGTATGAGTATCCAAAAAGGAGAGTCAGTGGTCGCCTTTGCGGAACAATTCTATATGGAAACCCAGACGTTGCTAACCTCAAAGATGTTGACTTTAAATGATGCTATAGCCGCCGTTTTGACTGGAGTGGCTACTTACCCATCGCTAGCTATGCACATCACCTCCGTTAAACGCTATTTCAATACCGTCCAAGACATCAAGGAGGCGTTAATAGATGTCACCGATTTCCATAAGCCCAAAGTTCCATGTGGAGCCATATCTCATCCTCATGTTAACCATTGAGGATTCACAGCCTAAGCCTCGGGCTTTACCTATCAAAGACAAGAAGGAGCCCCTTCAGATAACGGGCCCTGAAGAGCAAAACCCCAAAGCCAAACGTTCTGAACGCCCTCGGTGCAAATACTGCAACAAGTTTGGCCACATGGAGGGGATGTGCTGGAAAAAGAAAGCCGATGCTGAGGAACAGGAGCAGGGAAAAGAAATGTCAGCATAGGGAAAGGCACACCTATTGCTGACAAATCTCAAGTGCCTAACTCATTTAACCAACTTATTCCATTACCTCGTGTTACCAATACCTCAGGGGGTGATTCTGAGGGGGATACGGATGAGGTTGGCTATTATGTTGTAGGAGCCCCTGCTGAAGTGGAAGTTCCCAATCGCTTGAATGCTGGAGGAGTAGATGAGGCCACCATACCTGAAGAGATGTATCTCTGCCAAGTTTTAGGGGAGCCAATTGTTATTGATACCACCAGCAACGCAGATGAGGTGTTGTCTCATCTTATTCGCCCTATCCAGCATGGCCATACCATGCAGTCCATCCAGAAAAATTACCCCAAGACTGCATGTAAATTAACCTCCAATTTCCATCTCAAGGAGGTCTTAGCGCTATTGCCCACTTTTGGGGGGATACTTACAAAGGTCGAAGTGGTGATCCAAAAAGTTTGGGTGATGGCCATTCTAGATACAGGCTCCCCAGTGAGCGTAATCTCTTCCAAGCTGATGAAAAAGATCAAGCTTGCAACTGACTTGGAGTACAAGTAAGACTTTGGAACTGCTGGTCCTAACAACACCTGAGCACTTGGTGCTTACTCAGCCCTTCCCATTTGTATTGGGAATCTTATCCTATTGGCCCCCGCAGTGGCTTTGGATAACAACAATTATGATATGCTTATAGGTATGCAGTTCATGATCAAATACGAAAGCATTATCATTATGAAGTAAGGGATCTTGTCATTGCTCGTTATGAAGTTCCTTTAATTATAGCCAATACAGAACCCAGAAAGAAAAAATACCCTTAAATGTATACCAACCTCGCAAAAACAGTGGCTAAAGAAGGACAAACTGCCAATAAGCACTGCAACGCCCCTATCAACATTATTGAGGGGGCAATGTCAGACATTCTCCTTTCTGATCTAAGAAAAAGAATGTTGGAGGTATCAGTGCTCTCAAATCTGCCACCATGATTAGCCCATCACCTGCCCAATTTTTAGATAATATTGTGGATATCAACAATATGAGTACCCACAGTGAAAAGACCTTAGTGGATTATCAGTGGAATTATAATAACTGGAAAAATATGATTTATCATAAAAATAGGCTTAAAAAGGTAATGATTAATAATAGAATTACTCTGACTTCTTGGTCAAATTCAAGGAGTATACCATCGCATGGATCTGAACCTCCACAAGGCAAGAAGATTTTACCCATCAATGATTGGGTGCGAGTTAACCAATCATTACCATCTGAGTCTAGCCACAGCTAAGGTGCAAAGATTTTACTTGAGGATGATAGGGTAAAAATTAGCCAATTATTACCATCTGAGTCCAACCACCGCCAAATTACCCAATCATTACCATCTGAGTCTGACCATCACCAAGGTGTGAAGATTTTACTCAATGATGGTAGGGAAAAGATTAACCAATCATTACCACATGAGTTTGACCACCACCAAGGTGAAAAGATTTTACTCGCTGGTGATTGGATACAATTCATCAAATTGTTACTGCACGGGTTGGTTTTTCCTCTGAAAAATTTTTGTCTTTGATCTGATAGGCCAAAAGCCTTTATCTCCTAATTTAGATAACTGAGCTTTGCATTCTTTTGCCTTGAACATCATTTGTCTCAAAATCTAAACTAGTTTAAATAGGAAAAACTAGTATTGAGAAAAGGACCTTTTCTGGTTTTGCCCTGCCTGTATAATAAAAAACATAAAAAACCTTAATAAGTGTTATTTTATATTTTTATTATAAAAAGTTTATCTCACTTTAAAGCTATTATTTGTGGCATCCATTGGCGGATCCCACAGGCCTTTACACGTTCCCTCCCCTCCCATAGTGGCGTTCCCACTGGCAACAAGAGATAGCATTGCTTCTCTGGGGTGCCTTCCCTGTTACTAAGTTTTGTTTCTTTTGGGTCAAATTTGGAAGTATCTGTCCCATGGTCAGCCTTCCTCGCAATAAATTTAAAATTTAAAAATATTAAGTCGTCTGAAAAGTTGTACAAGATATAATATAAATATCTCCTTGCTAAAAATCTCTTTTTGGGCCACTATATCTGTTTTAGGTAGCAGAAATAAATAAGAACTTACATTGATGTTTTGATACTCATTACATATAGTTAACTATAGTTATTGATAATTACTAATATGAGTAAATTATTCCTTCTTATCTTACCCTTGCCCTAGTAAGAATATTTATAATCTTTGTAATTACCCTTTTTTGTTAAAACTTGATGCACAAAATCATTGTTGATGTAATAGATGCAACCATGGTTTAAGTGAAAATGATTTCTATTATCAAAACGGTTCACATTTTTCAATATTGTTTTTTCTGTTATTTAGGTATCATATGACGTCTTTTATATTAACTTTTTTACTTTAACATTAAAAATAAGTATTCTTATATTTTTAATAATTTTTTTCCTGATGGCTTGCATATGATAATAAGCTAGTTTGCTGATAGCTTCATTTATTAACAATAAATGACTCAATGTAATCCATTCTTTAGAACTATTAATGATAGATGTGCTAAAATTTATATTCTTTAGTTTATAGAGCTACTAAGGTTATAATGTAGGATCATAGTCATAGGTAAAATTATAGTTTGATCTTTATACATATATATGCTTTACTATGTAGAGAGATATATGTAAAACATGAGATACAAGGCATATGAGTTAATAGTGATATTATTATCCTTGTTATAATTTATAATAACTGATTCTGCTTTTGGCTTAATAAATTAGAAAAATATAGCAATTGGTCATTCTAAGGCTACTTGGCTAGATATTGCTAACAAATGAGAGCAGTGCAAAAAGCCAATAGGACAATAGTACTAGTTGACATAATATGACAGAAAAACACTATAAAACTAAATATTTCATTATAAAAACCTAGGTCATAGAAAAAGATAAACTAGAATCTTTGATTTGGAGTATTAAGGTAAAAAATAACATTTAACTTCAATAAAATATCTATACTTTTATTGAACCTAAAACCCAACTTTAGTAAGCTAAATGATTATAAGTAAGCTCAGCATTGATCCGCCTCTACAATGCTGAGCCTGATGATTACCCGCCTAATCCCCCTCCCCTCCGCCATGATGGGATAAGCAGCTAACCGCTGTGCCACCTGGTAGGTATTTTCGGATTTCTTTTTGTCTTGCTTCCCAAAAAGGATGGTCAATTCATGTTTTAATTTTTAGTTGGTTTAGTTTTGGAGTTTCAGTTTTTATTGTCCATCCCCTAGTCTGCTTGCCTCAGTTAATTAAATAAAATGATTATAAGTAAGGTAAGAATTATGTGAAGCCCTTGATTCCAGCAACCAAGATGGACAGGGTTATGAACCCATTTAGGGCTAAAAAGGGCTCATGTCCAAATGCCCTACTATCAAACTGATTTCTGACCTAGGGAATACCCTAGATGAGAGATGGGTGGCGGCTCCTCATCCCTGACTTCCAGGTTACTTTGACAACATAACACCAGGCCCAAACCGTTCTTATTATCTAAATCTATATATTTATGTTTAAGAAAAATTGGACAACATTGTGTAAATTTAGGTAAAGTTGGAAAGCTTAGCACCATATTCCCCATTATCTGTCATCAATAGGTAGTTCTACCAAGATCCACCGTTATTGTATAAACTTTGACATTTGGGGCAACCCAGGAGAAAGTAATCCATTTAATAATCTTTTTATCTAACCAAGGCAAGCTGACCAGGGGATAGACATTACCAATGCCCAAACGAGCTAGAAACCTAAATTTAAAAATAAAAAAAGTCAAAACGAGATAGATAGATCCACTGAATTAAACACTAAAATTTAAACAAAACAAAACTACCAATTCAGAAGTAGAAACCGCTATCCATCCATGGCGATGGGTGAAGGGGGATTGGGAGGCTCTTCTTCCTCATCTGTTGTGGACATGTAGCAGCACAAATCTGATAGCAATGGTGTGGGCGCATCATGGAAATGGGGGGTCATGATAACAAATGGGTGCTCGCAAATCAATGTTTGCGATGAGGAGGGTGAAAATATAGTCTGCAAGTGCTTTTTCCGCCTCAAGGCGTACTTCAGGTAGAGTGGCGATGGTTGCAAGGTTGTTGTGGGTAATGCAGGTCTTTGGGCCGAACTTTGTGACTGTAACTACTTTTTGAACTGTTGAATTTGCCGCCTGATAGTATCAGAGATGGTCTTTTTTCTGTTTTGGAAGCATAATACTAGGTAGGATAGGAGGTGGCAAGCCCATAGCCAGTACTGCAACTGATTTTGCAACAGATTATATGGGTTGGGCGACATTTGGTGGAGTCAACTGCCTCTTCAGCTAGTTGGCGGTCACTTTTGAATGGGGTGGCATCAGGGCGAGGTGCATAATGGCACTTTGGGAATTGGGCCACATGATCAGCATTGATGTACATTTTGAATGGAGGGGGCCCAGCCCATTCAGATTCAGGGATAATCTCGCCTTATTCATCAACCTCAGCCAAAATAATCTCATAAATTTTGGTTGAATTTGATTGGGTTGTTTGCATATGGGTTATCCGTTGCATTTGGCTGGGAGGATGATTTAGAACATACTTTAGTCCATTATGGCTCCTAATTGGTGGGTTCAGGAGAAGTGGTTCGTTGAGATAATTTTTGGTTTGTTGATTCAGTGGTTGCTGTGGCTACCACTTTGGGGGAGGGGTGGAAGGATACTGTCCCATTCAAAAAATGTTATTGGATTGGCTATGGGGTCATCATGCATAGAGTCAGGTGTGGATGCTACGGCATGTGAGATAAAGGGCAGCGCCATTTTGAGTGGTCCAGTTAAAAACAGGTAGGGCAAGTTGTGCGCCATTTTTCCACTCGAGCCCAAAAAGAAGGTCTGGGGAAGGGGGATAATGGTGTGAGGGGGGATTGAGAGGGCTATTTCTGTTGATACTGAATGAATAGTCATGAAGGCGAAGTGGCGTGCAAGGTGAGTGGCTCCATTGGGAACCATGAAATGTACCATGGGATTGGAATCATATTCTAATAATCCAGCGATAATTTTTTTAACTAAAATTTTGGTGGTATGTGGGTAAGGAGGCCAGCAAAATGAAACATAAGAGTGGTATCAGTGAGCAACCTGGTACAAGTACTTGAGAGGGGGTGCCCTGGAACACCAGGGGGATGGTAGCTGCTACTGCAGCATCAGCTTCACTTGAGAAGCCAAGATTAAAATGACCCTTGAAGGGGCGGAAGTCAATGAATCCTGCAGGCTTCATAACAGCGCGATCTAATTTGATAATTGCTTTATCTGAATAGGGAACAACTTTCCATATTCAAATTGAAGGCTGAATTGCATGTTGCTCCAGGGGAGCACAAGGGGGCAGCGTGGCACCTTCTGGGTTTGGGAATATGTAAGGTAAGTCTTAGGGTGGGACATAGCATGCTGAAGTATATGGAGGGCTAGCCAATCTATCCCAAGAACATTTTGGCAATGGCTGAAAAACATTAGGAGGTGGAGCACCACTGCCCCATGCGGGGGTAGCAGGCGTCAAACTCATTGACATAGGAAACTTGAATGGAGAAATGATTAGTGGAGCTGTTTTTATATAAAATTTTAATATACAATTTGACCATAAACGAGCAAATTGAGAGATAGGATTGTTCCATTTAATAATCTAAAATCATGTAAAAAGTTAGAAAGAAAGGTCAGAAAGTGGAGATCAAACCCACCACAAAATTAAAAATTGACAAACAAAATTTGAAAAGTTTGACTTTATAAAACATCCCAAGAATAGTGCAGGGATTATGTTCAATGTTGTTACAATGGTGAATCACCTGAAGCAATAATCCCCACCTTTATTATCTTGCAAAATTAGCTTTTGGACCTAGTATTTTGGCCTAGTAAACCCCCTCCATATCAAAACATAAATGTCAGTCTTATGATAATGATAGGTTGTTTATTTATTGTTTAATAATTATTTTACTCTTCAAAAAATTCTTTTAAGGCTCTAGTTTTATTCTCTAGTTTAAAATCACATGTTTGTGCTATCTGATTTTGGGAAGATTATGGCAAACCTTCATGTTCAGCTTCCAAACTTTAATAATTCTTACAACTCTGAGAACACTTCTCCTGCACTCACACCTCAGCAAAAAGACTTCCTCTTCCCCCTTCAAAAAGTTAATTATAAAGAGGCAGAGCGTCGCCTTGAAGTCTGGAGCTGCTGGTAGGGGTTTAGACTCCAGCGCCTAAAGCCTTGTTTTCTTTTGGCTCGCCCTAGGCCTAACAAAATACTTAATTTACCCTGAAAATTTTAATTATCACAACAATGAGGTTATTCAGCTCTATTTAAAGGTTTTTAATATAATATTCTAAGTAAAGCATATAATTTTTTTTCTGCTTAAGGTTCAGTAAAATTAACTAGAAATAAAATTCTGACTAAAAGATTTATGAATATTATCATACAAAAAGCTCATAAAGTTTAAATATTATAAAACAGTACTTCATTCTATCTTACTCTGCATTAGCAATAAGAATTGATATAGCACTTCTCAAAAATTATGTAACATGTTTATTAAATCCTTTTTCAGGCTATGCTTTGTTTCTCATTGGTTCCAGATTCCATGAAATCACACTTACATGACTATTTGTAGTAGGCTTAATACATTACAATTTGATTGAGATTTGGGGCCAAAATTAACCACTCTATGCCAATCATAAGGAAATTTATCTACAAATGAAGGTTAAAAATTTATTAATATCTTGACTTTTTTAGGTGGCTAGCTCATGATATGGAGATGCTAGAATAATGCTAAAGCCAAAGATCTCATAATGAGAAGCCCTAAATTGGTATGAAAACGATTTAATAAAGAAGATTGGTTTTTCAGTATGAGTGTTACATAACCCAGTGAAGAGCTCCGAGTGCCAAGTGCAATCTGTTTTAATGACTCTGAAGATGGATGTTCAAGATTTCACGTAAGGGATATAATAATTAATCACATAATAAAGGTCTCCATAATAAAATTAATTGGCTGAAATGGAGGCAACCGCAGGTCATGCTTGGGAATCCAGGGGAGAGACATGGAGAATGACAATTTCTCAAGGTTTTTTCAGTTAAGCCTTTTCAACAAAATTTTGATAAACAGTATTATACTGGGGCTCAGATAGTCATCTTGCTCATTCAAATAATCAGACTCAAAATTTGAATCAGCAAATCAAAAACTAAAACCAATCGTTTAATTTTTATATGCGTTGAGATCTGAGGTTGCTTTTGGTTGACAATTTGGTTTTAAATGCCATGCAGCTTTAATGGCGGAGGCAGGGCGTTGTATTGAGCTGCCTATGTGAGCAGGAGAAGAGGCTGCTTGAGTGGAGCGCTCTAGATATAGGAGGTTAAGCAGATTAGGCGTTTAGGCATTCTTTGGTCAGAAAAGAGTTCTAATTTTGGCTTAGTGGGTGAGCTCTTGATTTTTGGATTGTACTGAGATAGTAAAGGATTGGATGGGCAAATATTGGACAAGAAGGTGTATGCATGCGACGGATCAAAGGTATTGGTCAGAGGCATAACTTCTCACAAATTTAGCTATGCATGCTGAGTTGCTGTATAAATGGATTGTAGTTTCCAATTGATGGTATTAAACTACCACAAATATGGCAGTGTGCTTTTCTAGATCAAGTTTAAAATACTATAATTGATGCGCAGGTGGAGTCCTTGGAAGGATAATTAGAAGGTAGGAAATATATTTAGGAAAGTTAGTAATAAAGTTTAATTAACAATAGAACCTAGGAGGGGATGTTGCCTTTATAAGAGGGTTGAAGATCAGAGATGAGCCCAAAGAACTGGCCTGGGCCTGGGACCATGAGGCATAATATGATTGTAGAACTAAAAAGGAGTGATATTGGGGAGATTTTTCAAAAGTTATATAATTTGTAGAAGGTTTATTTCCGGATCCAAGGATTGGTAAAAATTCAGATTTATAGAGCAATTTTTGCTCAAGGTTTATTTGGATTGGAAAATAATAACATCCAGTTTTGCATAAATCTGGTTTTACTGGGTGTTGATATTTTTTCTCAAATTAACCAGCTTCATCAAATACAATTAATCTGCCAGTTCACTAAGGGATCCATCCCATTAATGGATGTTGTTGTTATTGATTACTTATAGCTAATATTTTTGATAAATATTCCAGAAAATACTTTTTAGTCTACCTGATTAAAATATGCTGGATTTATAATTTTTTTGTTGAGTATATTTCCAAGCAATAAACAAGGAATTATGGGGCCAATTTTAGTTTTTTAATAACTGAATTGACTTGTAGGAGTTGGTTAAGTTTAGCTGCCAATCAACTAAGGGGCTTATGAGTTGCAAGTGAGTGATGCTGCCTGTCAAGGAGCAACTTTTGAGTTAACCATTTCTGAATCACAATCTGCTATTTAAGGGTAAGAGTCCCTTAACTAAGCAGGTTGCTACCAGATAAGGGTAAATCTGATGGGAGTTGAGCGAAATTCTTGGGACACGTTTTCATTTTCAACTCAGAAGAGGTTGCATTCAAGTAGTAGAAGAGAACGCAAGTATATTTGATAAGAAAGATCATTGTTTCATGCGACCCTAGAGGATAATTCATTGATGATGGCCGCTGTTCCCAATTGGGGTGGCAACTAAAGAGTTGCGCATCAAATTCCTTATAGTCCCTTAATTTCTTTATAATAAAGTAGATAACTTAGATCTAAATGAATATAAAATCATCTATATAGATTATAACTTAGACTATTTTCTCTTGTGACTAAAGAAAGAAAAAGATCTTTTATATAATATTGTCGATCTCCACGGAATAGGCGTGACAAGGAGGAAGAAGAACCTCTGTCTTTACCCTAGGCTAATTTTTAACAGATAGTATAGGGAAGAAGACCCAACATTTCAGAAGAAGTTAATATTAGGACAAACAACTGGTTGTCGTTGAACCTAATCACTATATTGGCTATCAGCTCAACTAGAATAGTAGTTGTCATGGATGCAGATAAGAAGAACTAGACTGGGCTCCCAGTCAGGGTGTGCGAGCACCCAGTGGAGGGCCCAGAATACTAGAGGCATAGCAGACTGAGCGACTAAGATAAGTGGGGATCTATGGGACACGTGAGGAAAGCAAACGTTCAGTAACATACTGAAGGCCCCCAAGGCAAACCAGATGGCTGTGTTGGGGGCAACTGCAAGTCTTATGGGGGTAACCCCCAAGGGTGGGAGAGGCAGTGAGGATGACGACTCATCCAGGGATCATTGTTGCTAGCCTTCAGAACTCCGGGGGGCTTGTGCACCAGCAGGAGGTGGCACAGAGACCGCCACATTGTTGGGAATGTGGGTAGAAGTGGAGAAAACCCCATGAGAAGGGCTGGGACTGAGTTTCCCCAGAAAGGGACACTCTAAGTCCCACTGGTGAGCTGAACCCATAGTGGCAGGGGCGGCTATCAGAGCCAAACATATGCGCGGCGTGCCAGGGACGCCTTGAGACTGCTCCCACTGGGGAGCGAACTCGATGGACTTAACTTTACATTAAATGGGAGTGGCTCCATTTAACGGATGTGAAGAAATGAACAGAACAGTGGGCTCGCCTTTGGGGGTGGGCCAGATTATCACATCAACAATCCGCTGCTGCGTGTCAGGATTGAGCAACCAGATAATCCAGTCTGTTAACATTAAGAAAAGGATCTGGGCGATGGCGCGCTTCATTGGTTCAAAAAACAGAATCATGTTTGAATTTGTGTTATAAGCGGGTGGAGTCCACAGCAAACTAAGCAGATTTGTGGATCTTATTTTGACAAAGGCTAAAAAATGAACTGACAACTGCCCTCAGTGGGGCCAGTTGCCTTTTAAATGGCTCAATAGCATGGGGAAGTATCGGGGGATTAGTTATTTGGGGTATGGGGAGGGGATTTGGTTGGCTAGTTTGAAGGGGGAATGAAAGGTGGCTCCCAATTTCACAGAAGCTTAGAAAATTTTTGAAATTTTTTCCAACTTCTTGTGACCAAGCCAAATTGATACTGCCAATCTGGGTCCCAATGACTCAAATTGGCTGGTTCACACGGCTGGGGCATTTTGAATTCATCTTGGAAGGCAGGGATCTATGGATCAGGTTCATTGCAATTCAGTCCAACCCCATAATTATGTAACTCATATGTTCTGAACTCCCTGGACCTGCCTCGGAATGTTGGACCCAATGATCTGAGCCATTTGAACCTGGGTTTCTGATCTGAGCCATGTTCCAATCTGGCTTCTAAACCCAACCAGCCCAAACCGGCTCCCCCAGTCCAGAAAGTACTGGCCAGGCTTTGACACTGGGAATTGCTTTTTCCCAATTTTTTGCCATAGCTTGCCTGGGGAGTGGGTGGGCTCTGGACCCTCTCCAAGCCCTTGACGTGAGCCACCTCCCTGCAGACCCCTTCCTATCAATCCTACCAGGATTGGAGAGAGGGAAGTGGTGGGAGTGAGATGGCTTTGGGGAGAAAAGCTGTCACCAAGCGCTCATCTATCACGTGGGCGAGGTCTTTCAGCTGTGACAGAGGGTCCACAGGAACCTTGGGGCCCCTCTTTGTCCAGAAAGGGTGCTGAAACTATCCAGCTTCAATGGCTGGTTCCCAATACTTACACTACCCTTTCCTTTTTTGACAAAGAGGATCCCACCACTGGGGGCATGGACCAAGGCATAGTTCTTGTGGCGCTCTGGTAACTTTATGGCCAGAACTGCTGCAATCTTCTGGGAAGATCGGGTGCAGTTGGGTGAGAGGCATGGAATTTCTTGATCAAGTCCTTGCAGTTTGTATAATCGCGCGCGTTCACCTAGCTGTTCTCATATGAGGGTAACTTTTCTAGGCAACCAAATACTGGATGGTCTGGAGGGACCTGCGGGAAGCTACAATGGCCTCCACCTCCGATTCCTGGGATTCCCTGATGACGATTGGCTCAGGGGACGTTGGCCTATCCCCCTTAAAGGGGGTCAGAAGGGAGGTGTGGAAGACATTGTGCTGCTTTCAGTGTGCGGGAAGCCTCAGGCGGTAGGCTCCATTGCCTAAATCCTTCTCAACCTTGAAAGGTCCTGAGCGCTTGGCTGAGAGCTTGTGAGTGGGGGCCTTCATGGAGAGGTTGCGAGGGTGTTCATAATCCATGCAGGGGCGTAGGGACCTATCTGCTTTCCTAGTGAAAACTATGGTGGAGGTGATCAGAGATGTCTTCTTGACGAGCCACCCCTTCTCTAGCATGTCGTCCAACCAGCTTCCAAGATTCCTATCTTCTTCCTCCGTATAGGGGTAAAGGGGGCAGTTGATCTTGACTAGGTCGATTATCAAGTGGAACATCAAGTTATACTCGGAGTGGGATGGGAGCTTGGTTGCCAGGGACATGTCGAAGATGGCCCTGTATGGAGCTAAGCATGGGGGAAAATCTGGAGGGAGGTCAGCTAGAATGGCATCCGGTGGGGTGATGGAACCAAGGGATGTACCCTGGGGAAGGGTTTTCAACAAGGGAAACTCAATACTCAACTTGAGGTTTTTAAACAACAAGGAGTTGGTGGTAAGATTGATATGAACTTGTTGGCGGCACCACCAGCCCACCCCCAAGATTACAGGATAAAGTAAGTACTGTACCGCCAAGGAATGGTCGGTGAACCCAAAGTTGTGAATCAAGAAGTGCAATGGACGTTGGACGCGGCGGGACATCAAAGTCTCAGACGAGGCACCCAGAATGAAGGAAGCTTCGTACATCACTAGACTCAAGGACTGGGCCACAGCAAGGTCGATAAAGTTACCCGCCGCCCAGTATCCAGCAGGGCTTGCACCATGACTACCCCAACTCTGATGGAAAGGAAATTGGAAACAAGAAGTATGCTTGGTCCTCTTTATTAGGGTGAGCTAGCGAAAGGGCACATGAGGAGGACCCATAACCCAACATCAGAAGATATTGGCCTGGATCTGCAGGAGTAGGTCTTGGATGATCTGGGGTCTCCAACACCTCCTTGCTCTACATGGGTAAATGGGGGTTGATACGCACCACATCCCCACTCTCACCAGGGGGATATAGGTTCACCCTGGGGAACGATATCATCACACTGAGCAGCCTCCACCCCCTAGGGGACAATCTCATGACCATGAACAGACTCTGAACACTGGGGGCCCAACGATTCAGCTTCCTGATCTGAGCTAGAGGCCGGCAGTATCATAAGCAAGGACTCCCTTTTGGGGAAGTCCACCATGGATGCCCCTGGGGAGAACACAGGGCGGCTAAACCAGGGGGATGCTTACCCTGGCTGTGCCCACTAGCAGGAGGAGGTGCAGCACGAGGTGCCTCAGGAGTGGCAACAGGACATGCTAAATTGTGCCAGGGCCTGGCCTCAATTTCTTGAGCCACAGAAAATGCGACCTCTAAAGATCCAGTGAGAGGATCCCAAGCGGTATGGGCCACCGCAGTGGGATCCAGGGCCGCGCAGAATGCAAAGACTGCGATTTTGACTAGAATGGGGACCATGGGAGCCAGGACCGTGAAGGCCTCAATCAAGGAGGCCAGGTCAGTGGCTGCCTGTCCCAACGTAAACAAGCGGAAGAGGCGCGCTGGTCTTGACTCAGGGGCCTGGACCGCTGAGGTAACCAACGCCAACAAGATAGTGGGGTTGCCTGGCTTGGCAGCAGAGCGGAGCAATCCCCTGACCCAATAGCGGGCATCCCCCATCCAGGGCATCCAGGAGGGCTACGCTCTGATGTGCATCAGAGGGAAGTAGAGACTTTCCCACATCAGCAGTGAGACGCACCTGGATCTCTGCCAGGACGCCCAGGACTTGATCTGCCACCTCATCAGAGGGGACAGGGGGAACCGTTAACCCTGTTGCGTTCACTAAAGGGATAGCACTCTCCATTGCTGCTTTGTGGGCTGGGGACCAGTTCAGCTGAGCCTGGCGGAAAGCCCAGATGAACGAGGCTACTGCCCAGCAGGAGAAGGTCAGGTCACAAAGGGAAATCACGCTCAAAGTGAGGGCATAGGCCAGCACATCGCCCATCCCAGCGAGGAGGGCGGAGAAGGCCAAAACTATTAGTCAGTTCATTATGTCACATTTGCGGCTAAGAAGAACTAGAGTGGGCTCCCAGTCAGGGTGCGCGAGCACCCAGTGGAGGGCCCAGAATGCCAGAGGCATAGAAGTCCGAGTGACTAAGATAAGTTAGGGATCTACAGGACACGTGAAGAAAGGTAACATTCAGTAACATACTGAAGGCCCTAAGGTAAACCAAATGGCTGTGTTGGGGGCAACTGCAAGTCTTATGGGGGCAACCCCCAAGGGTGGGAGAGGCAGTGAGGATGACGACTCCTCCAGGGATCACTGTTGCTAGCCTTCAGAACTTTGGGAGGGCTTGTGTACAAGAAGAGGCGGCACAGAGACCGCCACGTTTTTGGGAATGTGGGTAGAAGTGGAGAAAACCCCATGAGAGTGGTGGGACTGAGTTTCCCCAGAAGGGGACACTTTAAGTCCCGCTGGTGAGCTGAACCCACAGTGGCAGGGGAAGCTATCAGAGCCAAACACATGCGCGGCGGGCCAGGGACGCCCTGAGACTGCTCCCACTGGGGAGCAGACTTGATGGACTCGACATCCAAATAAATGGGCGGGGCTCCATTTAATGGATGCAAAGAAACAAACGGAACAGTGGGATTACCTTTGGGGGCAGGCTAGATTATCACGTCAACGATCTGCTGCCGCATGGTGGGATTGAGTGACAAGATAATTCAGTCTTCAAACATCGGGAAAAGGATTTGGATGACTGTGCTTTATCAGATCTAATGACAAAACTATGTTTAAATTTGTGTTAAAGGTGGAATGAGTCCACAAAAACTAAGCAGATTCAAGGATTTTATTTTGACAAAGGCTAAAAAGAATGAACTGACAACTGCCAATAGTGGGTCCAGTTGATTTTTAAATGGTTTGATAGGCATTGGGAAGTATCAGGAGATTGATTATTTGGGGAATGGGGAGGGGATTCGGTTGGCTAGCTTAGAGGGGGGGTGAAAGGTGGCTCCCAATTTGGCAGAAGCTTAGAAAATTTTTGCAGATTTTCCCAACTTCTTGTGACCAAACCAAATTGATGCTGCTGATCCAGTTCCTGATGACTCAAATTGGCTGGTTCACTTGGCTGGGGCATTTCAGATTTGTCTTGGAAGGCAGGGGTCCATAGATCAGGTTCATTGCAATTTGGTCTGACCCCAAAATTGGGTGTCTTGTATGATCTGAACTCCCTGGACCTGCCTCAGAAAGTTGAATCCAATAATACAAGCTATTTGAACCTGGGTTTCTGATCTGAGCCTTGTTCTGATCTGGCTTCTGAACCTGACCATCCTGAAATGGCTCTATAGTCCAGAAATTACTGGCTGTGCTCTGACACTGGGAATTGCAATTTCCCCAATTTTTTGTCATGGCTTGCCTAGGGAGTGGGTGGGCTCTGGACCCCCTCCAAGCCCCCTGACGTGAGCCACCTCCCTGCGGACTCCTTCTATCAATCCTACCAGGATTGGAGAGGAGGGAAGGGGTGGGAGTGGGATGGCTTTGGGTAGAAAAGCTGTCACCGAGTGCTCATCTATCACATGGGCGAGGTCACCCAGCTGTGACAGAGGGCCACAGGAACCTTGAGGCCCCTCTTCATCCAAAAAGGGTGCTGAACCCTATCCAGCTTCAATGGCTGGTCCCCAAGACTTACAGTAGTCTTTATACTACTTATGCCCACTATATCATATTATCAAATTAACACTGTAGATACAAGGAACCTGTGCAGTTGGATAAGGGAGCTGAAGCGAGTATTATTCAAAACAAGGATTAAAATCCTTAACTTATCATTTTGAAACTCAATTATAGGTCCAAGCTTACCAAATTATTAACAATTGGTGCTCCCCTACAGGGGGTAGTTGAGTTTAGCTGGATTTGATAAGGAGATCAAATCAATATTTTTACAAGAACAAACTACACAAGCTCTGGACGGAACTTAAAACCATCAACAAGAATGTGGTTAGCTAGGCATCACAAGCCAACTTAACTGCATTGGAAAAAAGGGTGACAAAGGCTAAGGAAGAGGTCTTTCAAGTGGGAAATATTAATAACGACCTCTGTGGAAAGGTCAACTCCTTGAAGTGCTAGGAGGGTGAACTGATCAAAGAAGTATTAATTTAAAATGTGAGTGAGAGGCAGACTGAGGACGCAAGAGCAAGCTTACTGAAGAGATAGCGTGACAATTATAGAAAACAGAAAAACTGGAGTACCATAAATGTGACTGTGCACAAATGGAGGCAGAAGAAGCCAAAAATGAAACGCCTGTCACTCCAGTTGGAATGAATAACCCACATAGAAATATGCCTAGGTCATTTGGAGCAATTTTAGAGATGACACATAAAGTTACTCCCATGATCAATAGTGTCGTCAGGTGGGATAAACCTGTTAGTGGAGCCACAGGTTAATTTTGAAGCACACCCAAATCAACCGCATTACTTTGGATAACGCCCCTGCGTTTTTTCAACTATCTGCGATGATAATGTTCAGTTTCAGTAACTGACAGAAGGCAGTGACCATCATGAACTGCCTTAACACAGATCGTCAGAATCTAGTGTTATCCCATCTAAACGGGGACAAATGGTCTTACCAGGGGGCCAAAGGAGCCGTCATGCTAGAATTTGGAAGCCCCCATAGATGTCTAACCGAGAAAAAAATTTATTGGGATTCAATTCCATAATGATGAGACCCTAGTAGCTTTTGCAGACCGTTTCTACCAGAAGTTACAGATCCTGGCCAGTGCAAAAATGCTAACAAAATTCGATGCCCAGATCGCAATGCAAGCGGCGTTATGGCCCTATTGTGATTTGCACATAACAAAGACTTCAATGTTAGTAGTGCATATGATCACATCTCAAATGGTAGATCATTTAGATATTTTGGGAGCTAATTTTCAAAGCCCCAAACAAAGCTTTTAAAGTGACACCAAACTTGAGCCAAAACACTTTGAAATTTTCCGAGACAAATAAAGTGCAAGTAAATTGAGTCAGATCAAGGGAAAAGCCAAATTACAGAAGCAAGCAGACAAGATGCTAATCCTCTGCTATCAGTGTGGTAAATCTGGACACATAGCCTCCCAATGAGGGACAAGAAGCCCAATGAGCAGTTCACCTTATTCCAGGCAAAGGAGAGGTGGGCTGTCAAGAGTCAGGAAAAGGTCCCGCAGTGTAGAGATAGAATAATCTTGAACCATATTAGACATGTCCCTCCCAATAATATAAATGATGATATAGACATTTGTGATCTTTTTGTAGATGATGAGTCAACTGAACTGCTATAATGGGTTGTTAATATGGATGTAAACAATGTCACTTGAGCCAAAATGAAGGGCATCAATCTTGAAATTGTAAAGGAAGTGGCTCGACTGTATGCTCATCAACTAGCAGAAAAGATTAAATTTTCAGAGAACCAGGAGGAGTTACTTAAGACAAGATTGGATGAGGCAAACGTATCATTCCAATTAGTGCTATTAAGGAATCTTACCCTGATCTTTCAGCACAACTAATTGTTTTTCTTAATTTGGCAAATAAAGCCACAATTCACTCAGTAAATACCCTATTGCAATATTCTGAGTTTACCTATGCAGATTTATTGTTAACCAAGTGAGAGTAAGCGCATCAATTGACAGTGGAGCGCCCATAAATATCATTTCAGCCAAATTGGTGAAACGAATAAAGAATTCTCTGGACCTAGAACACTGGAAGGAATATGGAATGGCCAGACCAAAGATGAATTTATCCTGTGGAGCATACAGCGCGCTGCCACTCCAGTTTGGTTCACTAGTGGTATCAGCTCTTGCCATTGTGTTGGAAAACCAGAATTATGATATCCTGATTGTGATGGATTTCTTGAGAAAATTATGGAGTGAATCTAATATCAAGGAGAATACCCTGACCATTTTGAGCACCCTGCCCTTAGTATATCAACGGGAAAAAGATTTGCCGCTGACTCATAAAAATAATTTTGTAGATTTAAGTTACAACGGCGGCATTGTTAACAACCAATATAGGTTGGTTAGTTGAAAATGAGAGAAATGCTGAAGGAGATCCTGGAAAATAGTGGGATTCTTTTAAGGACAAAAACGATCAACACTCTACTGCCTGGAGCAAATAATTAATAACACAGGATAATGTTTGAGATTACAGAGCAACTATATGGAGAAGTTGTTGCCCCGTGGAGGAAATCAAGAATCGAACCATGGGTTGTGCTAGGGATAGTTATGCTGGGACACAGAAAAATAAACGTGCTAATGGCTAATCTGGGAATGAAACCATTGAAGATCATGAAAAATATTAAGTTGTCACCTTTCTCCATTTAATTCCAAGGCAGGGTTAAGCCAGTTTATGATTTAAAAATGCTAACCAAAATGGGGTTGCCAGTGGAAACTGCCAAAAATGTCAATGTTTTTATAGATCAAGAGCAGTTGGATGAATTGACCAAACAGCAGCAATAAGAAGTACTCTGACAATTTGAGAAGTAAATGGAGATATTCTCCAAAAACAACCATAACTTGGGATGTGCAAAGAACGTGACTCACAAGGTAGACACAGGAAAATATTTGCTGATATAGATGAGACCTGTTCGGAAGGTCTAGAGCTGCTGAAGCTGTGGTCAGTGAAAATTTAGCAAGCTTGTTGAGCATGGGCTCCTTTTCCGTCATTAGGTCCATGGGCGAGTCTGAACCTTATAGTAAAAAGAAGGATGGATCAAATCGAATGGTGATTGATTATTGCTAACTGAACAAAATCTCTGAGAAGGATTCATATCCACTAGTGAGGATTGACGACATGCTTGATCATTTAAGGAACTCCAGATACTCTTTGGCGTTGGACATAGCTTCAGGGTATTGGCAAATCAATTTTCCAAAAGAGGGCCAAGAAATATGTGCAATCATTACTGCACAGGGAATCTACCAGCTGACTTGAATGTCTCAGGGATTGTGTTACGCCAGCCGTTTTCCAAAGAGCAATAAACTTTATTCTTAGTGATATGAAGTTACCTGTATCTTAGTGTACCTGGATGATATCAATGTATTCATCAGGACCTTCATGGACCAATTGGAGCACTTATAGGGGGTGTTCAAGCACCTGGAAATGTCAAATTTAGAAGTTCAAGCCAAAGAAATGCCACTTCTTCAAGAATGAGCTTGAGTACTTGGGGTTTATTATCAACTGAAGAGGGCCGCAACTCCAGCAGCAGAAGATTATGGCAATCAAATGGATGTAGATCCCAAATATCATATGGGATATCCAAGTAAATCTTAGGATGGTTGGCTACTCTGGCATTTTACTTTTCTTTCTCGTAACAACCACTTTAGTTACTATGATTCAATTCAAGCAGCAAATTTGGATAATCACACACAGGAGAGATGGGCGACTTTAATAACAAAGATGATACAACATGGGCGAGCGTCATGGCAAGCAGTGCGCTTAACGGTGCAACTAAGGGCAAGAAACGCCCTGGAGGGGGACCAGGAACCCAAGCCATAAAAAAATCGCAAACTCAGACACCGTCTGGGTTTATGGTATTTACCTTAAAGCATGCGCAATACATGTACATTCAATTCAACCAACCTTTGTCAAAGGTGGAACACGGGATCAGACTCTTCCTTGGGGATGAGTCACCGACCCTGTGGAAGAAAACATGTGAGGCACAGCCCTCACTTTTCCCTCATGCGGTGTACGTAGCCACAAACAACATGGGCTGTGGCTGGATTGATATTGGTTTCAAAACAGCCGCTGAAGCTGATGCCGCAGCAAAAGTCTGTGTGGGATTGCTCTCCTCAAGGGCAAAAAAATTGTGTGCACCGTGCGCACCAGATGGAACTAAGCGAAAACTTTGTTCATCCTATTGACTCACTCCCCACCAACCTTCCTTGTAAGGTAATTGAGGAGGAGCTCCACAAAGATCTCGTGGCCTATGGAGAAATTCAGAAATTTCAATTACAGCGATTTCGCCTGATGCCCAACCTGTGCATGGGCAAAGCTATCGCCATGATCAACCCCTTCCCAGAAGTGGAAGAGGACTTATCCAGAATTCCCCACACAGCAAAATTTCACTTTGCAGATGGGGGCCAGTCAGCCACATTCTGAGTTACACCAGAACGCGCACCTCCCATTTGCAACCACTGTGGCTCACTGGGCCGCAAGGAACACGCACGCCCTGTGAAAGAGGGCTTAATGGAAAATGATTATAGTGAGGAAGCAATGGATGAAGATAATGAAAACTTTGCCAAAATGACTGACAGTCACCACCCATTCTACTGGGGTGAAGATGGACTATACTCCATCGTGGACCCAGCTACTCGCAAACAACATAAAGAGGCACAAAAAGCCCACAAGTGAGCAGTGGCTGAAGCGGCAGCACATGTGGAGTCTGCCATTAACCCCGGACAAATTTGGGAGGATATTTCGGATATTCACCAAACCAACCAATCAGAACAATATGCCCAGGTCGAAAATTTTCACAGTAACCTGACCAAGTCACAAAGCGACATCAGTCATGCACATACTGAGGAACAATGCAACTGCAATTTGGGCGAAAATGCGGTGCACAATTCACCAAAGTTGAACCTCATTAATATAGAATCCAATCAACAATCCGCATTAAATCAACATGAGACCTGTGTGGGAAAAGTTGACACAAATGCAAAAAACCGCAATTCTCTTGAATCATTGGGTCAGATCAAGGGAACCAACAATGGCAGTGAAAGAGTTGGAGTACAGACGTGGAGCATGGCCAAAATGAGCCGCGGTGGGTTAGGGCCAGAGGGCCCTCCCAACTGCTCCTGAGGCGCCGCGGGCACCTCAGTGTCAATAGGAATGCTAAACATCGCGGTAGCCAGGGCTCATACGTCCCAAGACAAAAACTGGAATTCCTACAAAAACTTCTTGTAGACATCTTGGTTATCCAAGAAACCCACTGTATACAAGGGGAAGAAGGATCCTGGTCAACCAGGGTCACACCATCACAATCAGTATGGACGTCTCACTGTGGGGTGATCGTCCAAAACAACAAAAAATTTAAAATTACAAATTCATCATCACACTTACATGGTCGAGTCCTGGTAGCAACAATCACATGCCAAGAGGAAATAATTTCGATAGCATGTATCTATGCACTGTGCACTGCAACTGAGAGAAAACAATTTTTTGAAAACATCTACTCTCACCCTCCCACCAGATACCATTATGTTAGGCAATTTCAACTGCTGAATAACCCCAATATGGATCAATGGCCTAATCCCAGGGGATACCCACCTGTACACATTGAATTCCTCACAATGAAGGCATCTCTTGGCTTACAGGATGCTCTTCCCCCCAGTTCACCACTCCTTCCCCACATGACGCAGCCCAACATATGTGAGGGAGTGCTCATATCAATGAGTCGCATTGACCCTTATCCTCATCCCGCAATCCCATCACTCAAGAATCTCCAAATTTATAACAAAAAAGATCAATTTTTCTGACCACCAATTGGTTATGGTGCAGTTAGCGCCAACCCGATCCCACACACAGGTGTCGCCTTGAAGAAAGCTTCACCCAGAAAATATAAAATTGCCCAAGATATCTGACTGGGTCAAAGACGAGGCTACAAACCCAGAATTCACAGTCCCAATCACTTCAGATCCCATCGGAACATGGGAAAATTTCAAAAAGGATTTAATCAACAAAATCTGACATATTGTATCACATAAGTACACCACAGACATGGCCACAATCAAGCGTACCTTGGCGGAACTAGACCACCTGGAGATAAATACTCTGAGATCTGGCTATAGCCTCAACTGGGAATGCAAATGGGCAGAAATATCCACCCAACTTAACAATCTCATCTTCAAACACCAACACAGAATCAAAGTATTGAACAAAGGTAAGTTCATAAAGGAAGGTGAAACCTGTTTGACATACTTTTTCCACCAATTCCACTCCCGCGGAAACCAGCTCACATGCACACAGGTCTGCAAGACCAATGGCACCGTGGCAACTGACCCTTAGGAGGTCAAGGTGGAAGTACACCATTATTACACCGAAATATATCGTGAAATGCCAACAGATCACAAAAAATTAAAGAATTTATTCAAACTGCTGAGATACAAAGTACACCACCGAATTACAATATACTATCCTAAATTACATGGGAGAAGCTTTGGGAGACAATTCGCGGTGCACCACGTAGGAAATGCCCAGGGCCTGATGGGATACCCTACAAATTTTACAAAAAAATTCTTTCAACAAATCTCCCCCTCCTATTAGCGTCTATGAACCAGAGCTTGTTGGAAACACGCCTATTACCAGGAGGCCATGAATCCTACGTTATAACTATATATAAAAAGGGTGACAAGTTGGACCTGTCCAACTGGCGCCCAATTGCACTCTCCAACACTGACACAAAAATTCTAACAAAAATTTTAGCAGCTAGATTAGGCACAATTGCATATGACGTCCTATCACCCAACCAGTTTGGGTTTATACCATGGCGTTCAATATGGAACAACATTCACCCTGTTGCAAATATTTGCCAATCCAAAGCAACTGGTGCCCTGGTCTTCTTGGATCAGGAAAAGGCGTATGACCATGTTAGCTGGCCATACCTAAAAGAATGTCTACATGCCTTCAAACTCCCACCAAGATTCATAAAATGGGCGATGCTCCTAACAGAATCTGCAACCATGGCTGTATGCGGCCCTGGATTCCTAACAAACAAAATTAAACCACAAAGAGGGCTCTAACAAGGGGATCCCCTCAGCTACTGCTATACAATTTCAGCTTTGACCCACTCCTCCAAATAACTGACTCACGTCTCATGGGGATAACCGCACAAGGACAACCAACAGTCAAGATACTGGCCTTTGCAGATGACTGCGTAGCAGGTATAGCAAACAATGAAGATGCCCAATAGCTGGAACACACTCTAGAGGAATACTCCAAGGTGAGAAATGCATCGCTCAACAAAAGGAAGACAGAATTCATCCTCTTAGGCAAATACACAAAAAATTGGGCCACAACATCAGAACCTTATACCAACACACGAAGAGAAAACCCAATCATTTTTCCCTTTGCAACACCTCCCACCAAGCCCTGTCCGACACTTTGGAATCTTGCTAGAATCAGGGGGATATGCTAATGAGACAATGGAAAGTAACCTGTTACAACGGGTATCCAAACGCGTCGCCTCCCTCAAGGGAAGAACCCCAGGATTAACAGGACGAGTTACAGTTGCTAACTCGCTCATCCTCCTAATACTGTGGTACCCGGCCCACGCAATTGCCTTCTCAACTACCTTTATAACCTCAATCCGCGTGCTTATCCAGGGCTGGCTGTGGCCTGGCTCTCACCCTCCTATACGGATGGAAACACTATTTGGCCCACGCTCAAGCAGAGGCATGGGACTAATAAATTTCGAGAGCCACGCCAATCACATCCTAGGTACCTGGATAAAGGAAGTCCTTGCTCCAGACCTCCCGCAACAACATTGGTCCAGAGCAGCAAGGACTAACTTTTCACAGGCGATCAAATTAACCAACCCACATAGTCCACCCAGACTACTTTCATACCTTGCCAAGCACCCTACTGCAACGAGTCTGCATGAAACCTCCCCTCATTTCAAACATATCCTCCAAACTATCCGCCATATGGGATGGATTATAGAGAACACATGTACTATACAGGGAAGGGGACGACCCAGCCCCCAAACCAGTTTAGAAACCCAGAAGCCCACCCCCAGAGAGATATGCTCGCAGCAATTCAAACATAGCTAGAATAGAATATTTAGATATGTTGGACATTCCCTATGATTTCACCACACAGAAGGCAGTGTGGAAAATTACTCACCACCCACTCCTACAGCCGAGGATAAGAGCAAACGCCTGGTGCTGTCTGAGAAGGACCTATAGTATGGCGGACCGCTCCAACTCCCTCCACGAAACATGTGCAGTATGTGGAGGGGAGGGATCCCTACATATCCGCCTAGAAACATGCCCCCAACCAAAGCTATATGGCAGGAATTCGCACGCCTGCTTAAGATCCTAAACAAACAGGAATTCTCGATATCAAAGAGCATCTTCGCGCTCCAGATTGAGTCATCAATCCCATCCACACTCCATTCCCTAATAATACCCATTGCAATGTGGACAATCCACACAATTGCATTAGCTGCATTCAAGGGCACGGTCCCAACCATTCATGGGGTTATTAACAGATTCCATGTCCACTTACTGGAGCACTTCCAAGCCTGGCTCTATGGATATATGAGACCAAGGCAAAAAGCGCCCATAGAATCATGGTTCCCACTTTGGTTCCTCCACACAGACCCTTTCTTCACACCTGCTCCATAGAAGGGGAAACCCTCTCAGAGTAGCGCATCAACCCCCCATACCTGGCAGTCCCGCTGGCAACAGGGGTAACTTAAGTACCCTGGGGTGCCCAATTTTATATTTTTTGGTTATTTCCTTAGTTTTATGTATATTCAGTAATGTCCATCCCCTGGTCGGCTTACCTCATTTTAGTTAAAATAAAGATGGTTGGCTACTATTATTGCTTCTTAAAGGATTTTACAAAAAAATTTGCGGAGCCTTTATTCCACTTATTAAAGGATCTGAAAAAACAATTTGTGTGGAACAAAAAAGCCCAGATTCTTTTCATGAGTTACGCCAATATCTAATGACCAGTCCTGTCTTGAAGTACCCAACTTTCGATCAATAATTCATCATCCAAATTGATGCATTGTTGATGGCAATTGGAGCCAGTTTGAGCCAAGTGGATAAAGATGTGGAAGAACATCCAGTGGCTTATATGAGTTGAACACTTACGCCAGCGGAGAGTAATATACTGTGACAGAGAGTGAATAGCTCAAGGTAATCTATGCGTGCAAGATTTCTGAGTGTACATCCATGGAACACACTTCAAACTAGTGAAGGACCACTCGTCCTTGTATTGGCTCATTAACCTAAATGAACAAGAGGGAATCTGGCCTGATGGGCTCTAAAATTACAAGCTCATAGTTATTAGATATTACACTGGGCTAGAGCAGCACATCAAGTACTGTTGGACTATAAAGATTGCCTGCAGTTTATATTATCCATCATCAAGTGAATGAATTATTCCAAAAGATGATTAAAGGCAATTTCAGGGACAAACCCTGAGAAACTAAGGTACGCTCAAGAAATCAATGAATAACATTAAGATAAGAAATGGACAACTATTAAAAACAATTGACTAAAGTGATTTTATACCTGAAGCCACCAGAACAAGTGGTAATAATCTAAGCCGCAAACAATGTCATCAGCCATGGTGGCTTAAGGAAGACCATGGACCATATTCGCCAATACCAATACTGGGAATCGATAAATTATGATGTTAACGCCTATTAGTCCTGTTTCATGGTATGCCTATTACACAAAACTCATATGTAACAGGATACAGGCTAGTACGCCATAGATTCACGTGGCACATTGCGTCAATAGACGTGATGGGACCCATGAGTATCAGCACAGGAGGTGAGAAATATATCATAATGGCCATAGAATTTCTAACTAAATGGGTAAAAACCTAAGCCATGAGCAAAGTGGATTCTGTGAGCACAGCGATGTACATCTTAGATAAAGTGGTATACAAGAACAGATGCCCTCAAGTGATCTTGAGAGATATTGGAGCCAACTTTACCTCCTATGTAATCCTGAGGCTCAATAAATTGATGGGTATCAGAGGAGTAGTATCAGTTCCATACAGACCAGAAATAGATATAAAGTTGTAAAGAGTTAATAAAACATTACCCAAGATGCTTAAAAAATTTGTTGCAGGGAAACCTTCCACTGGGGGAACTTACTTAAGTTCAGTTACCTTATCCTATAGCATAGGTCATCACGCGGTGAAAGAAAAACGCCATTCAAATTGGATTTACGGATGAAGGGAAGCCTTGCCACTGGTTTTATATTCTGCAGTTGAGTCAGCAGTGGGGATGAGTACCAATCAATACCTGAACCGACTGACCAGTATTATAATTAAACTGCAATTGCAAGTGTTCAATATGATGTTAAGAATAAGCTTCAAAGTGAATTTGAAAGATGACAAGAACTGACTAGCGATACAAGAGTACCATGTGAGGTATAGGGTAGCCTTTTGCGACACCCATGCTTTAGATGGAGAAATAAGCTGGATGTTTTGTGGTTGGGTCCGTTCGAAGTGATCGCCAAGATGGCAACTGATTCCTACACAAATAAGAACATTGCAGATGGTTGCGTAGTGAACTGGGTCCATACAAAATACTTTAGTATTGGGTACTGGGGAGGAATAAGTGCAATGTTCCCAAAGGACAAATGAACCTAGAAAAATAGGTCAAGTATTGATGTTGGTCAAGTCCCAGGTGGGGGGCTGATGAACCATGGTTGGTGGTTAAGTTTAAAAAATAGACCAGTGGACCACAATATCTGGTTAAGTGCAAAGAAACTAATTGCTGAACCAGAGTAGGGGAAACAGAAAGATGGACCTCTGAACCTAATAATAGGTAAGTCTCTTTGCAAAAAAAACACAAGGAAAAAACACCAAAAAATAATAAAAGATAAAAAATCATAAAGAAAAATATATATAAGTATAAATATGTAAAAAATATTAAAGTTCAATTTTATTTATCATCAAATACATCTGATGATGTCCCCTTATGTTATTGGTAAGACCAACTTGGGTTGAGACTGTGTCCACTGTGAGTAGTCCCAAAGCACTGGAAGAAGCAACACACAGTTCTAGAATCAGGACGGGTTGAAACAAATTTGCTGGGAGTAGTCCCTTAAGAGTTAAGCCCAGCCTGGGGGAATAAAGTTAACAAGGAAATGAAGAAGCAGCCTGAGAATATCCTTTAAACAATGAGATGTAAATAACCCTGACCTGGGGGAAAGCAGGTTTTCAGACCTGTGTATTGGCAAGAACACTCAAACTAGGCTGGCACGGAATGTGGTCATGGGAACTGCACTCTCTGGAGGCAGCAGTGAGGAGGACAAAGAACAGAAGCATGCAAAAGTTGGGCTAAGCCAATATATATTGAACAAGGAATAGAGATGGACCAAGAGCACTCCAAATTTAAGCCATACTGATGGACTCAATCAGAATCCATGAGGGGTATGTCCCCAAAAATCTTCATCGCATGGTAATCTGGTCAAGTGGTGGGATGTGTTGAGATTTTTGACCACATTATTCAGCTTCATCAATTACAATTAATCTGCTAGTCCACTAAGGGATCCATCCCACTAGTGAATTTTGAAGTTAAGGATTACTTATATGATAACTATTGTTCAGAGAAATATTACACCAAATATATATTAATCTTCCAGATTACAATATGCTGGAATGGTTAGCGTTTTATTGGGTATTATCCTGACAAAAACAAGCAATATGTGGGTCAATTCAATCATCAATAACTTAATTGACTTGTAGGAGATAATAAGGTTTAGTTGTTAATTGACTAAAGGGTTTATGAGTTGCTGGCAAGTAATGCTGCCTGTAATAGAGTAACTATTTAGATAACCTTTTCTGGATAACAAACTGCTATTTAAGAGTAAGAGTCCAATATCTAATCAGGTTTTAGCAGATAATAATAAATTTGATAAGATTTTAGTGAAGACAGGCATCTTTTACTTTGATTGATTAAATTGAAGCCAAATTTTAAGGGTTTAAAATAATACAAAAAACCAGCCGCTCAGATTGGGCAACTTAAGCAAGATGTTAATGCTATCGATGCCTGCTGCCCTGGCTTGGGGTGGTGGTGCGCCGCCTTCTGGCATCCTTTGGCCAACACCAAAGTGTGTCAAGGCTGGCTCTGCTAGCCCTTCCAATGCCACTGAGCATTATGTCCCACCTCAGGACTTGGCCCACCATCTCACATGCACACAGGCGGTGCTCCAGAGCCCTTTTGTGATCCCTTGCAGCAACATGCATATCAGCCTCCAGTTCAAATATGGGAATCTTTTCCCATATATGAGCGCAGCCATCATTGAGATGGCCATAGCAGTTTTCAAACCTGCCAGATATATTGATTTTCGCCTGTTCACGGGCTATTTTGATTTAGAATTTGATCAGAGGATGATGCGGCAGCAGCATCTAGGCTGCCAATTATATTTAAAAATATTCCTATCCTCACTGTTTGTATGCAGCTCCCATATGAGGCCACTTTGGTGGCCCATTTTGCCTGGGTGTCCTCCCACCTTTCACCCAAACTCCTCCACCACAAGCTCATGGAGGGTTTGGCCATTTATTGCGCAGACCCCATGCTTCAGTTTTTGGCTCTAAATGGAGTGGATTGTTTGTTTGGGCCATGCACCTTTGCGACAATCCACCCATTCCATTGTGACACCCATCTCATGATTCTTCCTCACATGGTGATCATATCCACCCCTGATCACCCATTCTGGGTGCATGTCAAGAATGGCCGCATCATCTGTTCCTTGTGCTTTGAGATTGATCACTCAAAGTGCAACTGCCCTAAAGCTTCCGCCTCCACTGCTTCTGCTGCTCCCCCATCCAGTGACGGCTTGGCTGCTGCCATGCCCAAATTTTTTGAGTGGGGCTCGATTCTCCCACCCCCAACCTCAGCGAATTCTGGCTTGGCTTTAAAAGCTGCAGCCAATCAAAATTTTAATAATTTGGTTGAATTACAACAACCTGAGCCAATGGATGAAATAGTTTCAGCTGAGATGCCATTGTCATCAGTTCACAGCCAATAAGGTGCAGCCAAATTGCCCATCCGGTGGCTGAGCTGGTGTTAGCAGAGTCAAATCTTTTTAAGTGACACGATTGTATTAACAAAAATGACAAGTCATATAATTTTTAAAACGGACTTTACATTGGAGGAGTTTTTCATCTATCCTCCCAAATTGCACCTCCGCCATTTTCATCCCAAAACGGTTATCCCATCTATTAAAATATAAATAAAATGAAAGGTGAAGCCGCTGCAGCTCCTTCCAACATCCTCCTCTGCCAACAACTCCATGGGGCGATGGAACCCCTTTTGAGGGTATTCCCAACCCATATTTCCCCATGATTTTGAGGAGGATGCAAAATACAAAATTGAGGAGCTTGATTTTGGTGCAAGCCGCGCTTGCATTGATGCAGCAAAAACCTCTCTTTTGACCCCAATTTATTCCAAAACATACCAGCACATCAAGTCATTTAAAAGTTTGCCTGCTCTCATCACTTTTGCTGAGCATCAACTTGCTCAATATGCTGAGGAGATGGACACCACCGGTATTATTACCAAAGAAAACACACAACTATACCTCCTCATGCCACATGTCACTGATGCTCCCACCCTGATGCTGTCCACCATGGTCCAGCAGCTAAAGCGGGCTCCAGACAAACGTTTCCCCAAAGCTTCCTCCCCTTCTGATATAGCTACCAAGGCTGTTAGCTGGGGTGCCATATTAGGAAATTCTTTTTATTCTAATGATTCCTTTATTTGGTCTTTTAAAAATAAAGATGCGTGATGGCTTTCCCTTTTGGAAAGAGCACCACTAGTGCTAAAAAGAGAGTTGAGCGAAGAATTTGAAACACATTCTCATTTCAACTCAGAAGAGGTCACGTTTGAGTAGTGGAAGTGAATCCAAGTATATTTGATGAGGAATATTATCGTTTTGCATGCCCCTGGAAGGGTAATTCATCAGCAATGGCCGCTGTTCCCATTTGGGATGCCAACCAAAGTATCTTGCACTGGTTTTTCTATTTATTACCCTTGACTTTTTATAATAAGGCAGATAATTAATAGAACTAATTGAACATACAATTATCTATATAGTTTATAAATCTAGACTGTTTGCTCTTGTTATTAGAGAAAGAAGGACAAGAATATCCTTTTTATATTATTGCTGTTCTCCGCTGACTAGGCGTGATGAAAAGGAAGAAGAACCTCTGAGTCTTACCCTAGGTTAGTTCTACCAGATGGAATAGGGAAGAAGTCCCTACCATTTCAGAAGAAGTCAATATTAGGACAAGCACCAGGTTGGCGTTGGACCTAATCACTATTTTGGCTAACAGCTCAACTAGACTAGTAGTCTTCATACTACTATTGCCATTATATCATATTATCAAATCAATCAATGCACATAAAAGGAACCTGTGCGGGTAAACGAAGGAGCCAAAGCAAGTAATATTAAGAACGAGGAATCAAATCATAACCCTTATCATTTGGAACTCAATCAAATGTTCAAGCTCCCCAAATTTTTAACACTGGGTGATTAATGAAATGGCCTCAAAGCGGATTGAGTAACTCTTAGTGTCATCTGTGATCTGTTATATAAGTTATGACCCAATCTGGCTTATTTGAATTGTTTAGTGTTATATGGTGTCTGGGGCGAATTTTAGCTTTACATGACTTATACTAAGTATCTAATCTATATATGGGATGAGCCCTAGGTCAATACCAGAGGCCCCTAGACTGGAATACCCTCTCTTTAAAACCCCCTTTATCATTTCTAATAAGGAAGAAGAAAAGGGATGTAAAGATTAGTTTCACGCATAATGGTTTCCCTAATGCTGAAACCATCTAGGAATTCCATCACTTGATGGTCGCATTAAAATTTTTGGTTGTCAAAAATTAAGTAAATAGCCATAGTTGGCTAAACTAAATAAAAATATTGGGTTGGTTTCTAGAAAGTTATTGAAAATGGGATTAAATGGGCTATCACGACTAAACCATTTTGAACATTTTTCAGCTTAAGGTTTGCATAATAACCTGAAGGTAGCGTTGTCCTAATCCCAGCTTAGAACCTAGAAACATGCCCACTGCCGCACTATTACAATATACTTAACTACTTACTTAAACTTTTAACTTTATATAAGTAAAATTTGAAAAGATTTAAGTTTTTTATAAAGTGGTTAATAAAGGAACCCATTTATAAATTTTGTTTACTGAATACTATGTAAACTACTACACAGACCCTGAAAGCGTTATTATTATAGCTACTTTACCTCTGTTAAATGGGCCAACAGATTCAGCCGTCAAATGACAAGCTCAACCTGAAATCAGAGCGGGAACAATTCCTATAATCAGAAACCTTACCTTTATTGCCATTAGATTGAGGGAATTATCTTTTGGCGCGTGGTTTGTTTACCAAAAAAGTTTGCAATTAGAGTATTTAAAGCGTTATAGAAGGCAGAAAAGGAGAATATATAAGGGCAGGGATAGTAAAACATCTCTCATCTATCACATCTACCAAGTCACTTAAATGGGATAATTTAAATTCACTGGAGCCTTGGGACCCTTCTTGCACATGAAGAGGTACTGCTCACGGTCCAGGAAGAGGGGCTGAGCTTCATGATTACATGCATATAATAAATCCAGTAGTCTAATTATTCAAAGCATATATATATATATATAGTACTATCAAATTTAGATATACAAAAATAAAAAATTTAACATTAATGCGAACATGTAGAGGTGAAGTTCCATTATTTATGCTATTCCAATCTACAGGGGATCATAAATCTCCATTGCGTCAAGGTGTATCTTAGGATCATGCATTGATATTTTAGATAAGCTTAACTTTGTTTTCATAGTCGTTATGGAATGTAGCTATACATTTTTCTAACCAAATGTTAATTTAATTGAGTTTGGTGGCATGTCAGACGCATGATTACTTTGTTTTGATCAAAAAAGAATATGCAACATTGTACTAGATTATAAAGAATTATTCTAAACTTAATCAAAATACTGTGTGATATGTGCTCTAAGTTGTATTGTTGCGTGTGATGTCAAAGTAATAGAATCTCATTACTGTTAATCAGATAATAAATTTTACTCTTTAGTAACCCTTTATAGTCTCCCAATCATTAGTCAAGAACTACTTTATATCTTAATAACCCCTCTAAGTCTAAAAATGAGGTTTCTAATAACCATCTCTAATAATGAGTTTATAATATAATGGGATGACATTGGGATTAATTGATATTGATTCCCTAAAGTAATTTGCGCAATTAAATTTGTAAGATAATTTGATGCTTTACTATTTCCTAGAAAAGCAGTTGGTGGGATTCCATACATTACCCCAATAAGAATATTGTGAGAAGTGGTGTAATTATTCTTCCTATTTACCATTTAAATCAGCATCAGTTCCTAGCCAAGTAAGGGTCTTGTCAGGGAAGGTCAAATTTTAGAAAGTTTAGATATGAATTAACCATTTGTTGAGTATACTGACAATAAATGGAAAATATCGCCTCAAAATTCTTAGATTGAACCTCTGTCTCTAATTATACAAAGGACTTAAATGAATATGAAATTATCTCAAAAGGCTTAAAGGATACTATCCCTCAAGGCCCAAATACTTGGCTCCATTGAAGATTAAGGGAAGATCTTGGTACTCCTAAGGACCACTATCTTAATTAAGGCTCATCCCTCTAAAGGATATAAAGCTTTATTTAAAATAATAAAGTACTCTTTACTCTATTTTGTCTAAATAAATTATTTCAATGTGCATTTTTCTCTAATAATGAATTATTCAACTAGAATCTCACTGTCTCTAACTTGACTATTAATCATTTAGCCTTTAAAGAAACTAACCGATAAATTTCAGAAATTCTAAAACTGGTGCTTTCAGTCAGGTGTCTTTTAAGGTTATCAGATGAAGATGTACCTTCCCAAAGATATTTTAGTAGAGAAAATATATTTCAGGACAAAGGGGGTGTGTTAAAATTACTTGCCCTTGAGGGAAGAGTCCAGGGTTCATGAAGAAAGGGCGATAGATATAAAACAACTTTACTCTATTAAATTAAAGCCTTTCACCAAGGTAATAACCCCTAGGTTGGTGTATCCAGTAAGGGTGGTAAAAAGAAAGTTCTGTTAAAGGATATTTTATTAGAAGAAAGCCTCGCCCTATTTAAAGTGTTAGGATGCCAAAAGTGAGATTTGGAGGGTTTTCATAATAGGCAGAAGTTGGAGAATGGAAGGAGAAACATAAGGAAATTACTAGGCGATAGATGCCTAGCTTAGTGGGAACTGTCAGCTTAGTTTACCAATATAATAGTAGAGATAATATTAAAAAAGGGTTTGAGTGCCAGTATTTCAAGGAATTATATAGCATGTCCAAGGCAAGATCTAGACCTAATTTTCTACTTTGGGGATTCTGCAACGCTCTGGTCATGTTAGTTGAACAATTGTTAATTACCTTTTTATAATGGGTCTGGATCCCAATATTGAAAAATTTAGGTAAAGCTAATCAGGGATACTCTTGATAATAATAATTATAACCCTAGCTTTGATTTAGGATCAAATCCGGTTATACTTTCTAATTGAATATTCAATATGGGCCACAATCTTGACAATATCCTCAAAGGGAGGATAGAATGAGTGTGATAAATTGGGTCCACTCTAACCAAAAAGAAATACTTGTTTAAAACAGGAGAGATTATACTTTTCAGCTCCAATGACATTTAATTTTCGGCACTTGAATATGTGGCTTATCAGATATAATAGCAGAAGTAACCTGAACTTTTAAGGCTTTACTATATGGAACTCTACATCATAGAGGACAAACTAATTGGTGTCATTCCACTCAGGTTGTACTTGAACTAATGCACTTGTACACCATGGCCGCCACCCCTAGCACAAAAGTGGGGGTTGCCCCAAACTAGTCATATCTTGCCTATTTGTCCTCCCTGCTCACTATTACCAACTGCAGCTCTTAGGATTGCATCATATGGAAAGTCGAAGAAAATATAGCTTAAAACAGCAGCTTTATCCCCAACTCCTTGAATTGCACAAATTTGCAAACAACTTTGTCAGTAAAGTATTGTATAGCCACTATGGACATACAGAGAAAATTTTAACGAGCTAAAAAGTCAACTCAATTAGATCAAAAATGTAGTTTGTGGGATCTATGCAATGAAATTACCTGACAACTTGCTGATGCCTCAGCAGACCTACAAAGTCAATTGGAACATGCTGTGAATGAATTAGAAGCTCAGTTACCTGCACAACAACAATTTTTATAAAACTCAGATTGATGACTCAACTAATTGGGTTCGCCAGCTTAATGATAGGGCCAATGCTTAATCCGCCTCTGAACTAAGAGTAGAGAAGGACCAAAAGTATTGAGGGTTCCAGAGGTCTTGAGGGCCCCTGAGGTTCAGAAGATCCTCCAAGACCCCTGAAGATCCTTCAAGTAACGTGCCCATATGAGACGAAGACCATAAATCCCATATCATGAACCTGGAATGCCAGTTGAGGGTGTGGCTTGTAGTAGTTAAAGAATGTTGAGGGAAACGCTCTCTTGACACCAATCTAACCTTGGTCCCCTCTGTGATAAAGCTGCTACCATACAGCAAACGTGTTTGGATAAAGCGTCTTAACAAAAATCTCATAGATATACTCTGGACGCCAAGATCGTTAACTTACCACTATACTTCAGGAATTGGAAGCTCAAAAACAAACAACTCTCAGAATCTCTCCAACCAGGTAATAAATTAACAAATACACCAGGCTAACAGTTCTAAAGCTACCACTGCCCTTGTGGACAGTTCAAGTTATAATTTGCAGATGATCTAAATCTCCTTCAACAACAAAGTGACCATTCACACATGACTGTTCCATTTGAGACAGAGCCTTCAGATACTAGGATAACTTCTAATCCTGCTATACATGCTTTATATTAACTGATGAACCTCTAAGACGACCTCAAAAAGATTTATGTTCTTAGCAAAGAAAATGTTCAAACCTTACTTTTTGTAAACAAAAATGATATGGAGTTAGCTACTTATAGGCAAAATGTTCAACACATACAAATCTGTCTCAAATTGTACCACCTGAGTGATAAAAATGTTTTAGTTTGAGAAGTGCACCTCTTGGGATCAAGTAAAGGCGACCATCATTGAAGAAGTCAGCAGGAGCTTGTCCCTTTTCATTTGGATGCAAGCATTTATGCGCCTCCTACAAGAAAAAGGAAATTCTTATACCAACTTCTAAAACCACTTTTTATGAGGCTCTGGCCTTAGCCTCTTGTGATCAGGTTACCCTGAACAATGTGATATGTAGTAATATCAACTTTTTCATCCAACCACAACCTTGTACTTAACATCTAAGGAATAAAGAAACTCTAAATCAATCTTTAATACCAACGAGGATATTATGGAACAAATTAAACCAAAAACATTTCACACCAAAACCAGTAAAGGGTCGCACCCTCATATCCAAGCCAATGGGAAAGTTATGAAATCTAGGAAAAAAGATCCTTTTTACTATTGTGTGTTTAATCATCAGAGGAGTTAATGTTGGAATTTTAAAATCAGAAGAGGCCAAAAAGAGGCGTCAGCCTAGTGTGTGAGGCTCCCTATGCTGATAAACTACGCCTCAACAGCTTCCTCAGAATCCTTCACCTCCAAAATGTTTTGTTGTGCCTGCTCTAGACATATTCAATAAACTCAATAATCTCATTGAAAAAGAAGTATGCAATAAAATTATACTGACTCTGGTAAACCCACTGATTTTAATGACAAATATAATGTTGCATGCTATTTACTACATCCCTCAATTTAGCTTTGATGTTACTCAAATAGAATTATTAATGCATTAGATAAAAATATCGTATTTTTAGCACCAGTTGTCCTTATTAAATTAATCTCTTATCTCCTGATGAAGCACATTAAAATGCTCCCAATTATTATCAAGCTCTAGCTAAGGAATTTCAAGACCCTCATGCACCAGATCGCTTGAAAATTACTTGTTGTTACCCATTTGGTTTGGGTACTCATGGTATTAGACTCTGAGATTGTTCTAAAAATGATGATAATTATAATTTACTCATTGGCACGCAGTTTCTGGTCTAACTTGACAATAAGATTAGCCATAAAGAGATTTTTTGATATTGGGGGTATACGTTCTGCTCATCATTTAAAACTTGCCCACAGAGAAAGGGAGAAGAAAACCCCTTTTC
Source organism: Massospora cicadina (assembly GCA_022478985.1). Classification (NCBI taxonomy): domain Eukaryota; kingdom Fungi; phylum Entomophthoromycota; class Entomophthoromycetes; order Entomophthorales; family Entomophthoraceae; genus Massospora; species Massospora cicadina. The sequence continues at coordinate 103,450 of JAKSZP010018486.1, forward strand.
CTATTAGAATATCATAAGTCTATTGAACATTTGAAATATCAAATATATAATCAAAGATTGAGCTACTCCATCCATTGTTGATGCTCTTGAGGAAATATTCATTTTACCTGTAATTAAGGCCGTCATTACCTCTAAGTATCAAGTAATGGTGGAGATTGGGATCCAAGTTACTATACTATTAAACAATTGTTTGATATTAAAAGAAAACTTATACTATTAATTTCTGAACCTTTACCTTACCTGGGCATTCTTGGACCTGAGTACTATGGTCGCATAACCATATATTGGTGGCCAAACTTATTAACATAACCTTGACTGTGACTCATGATAGCCCAATAGCCTAGGTCTCACCTAACCAATTTCTAAAGTTGGTTACATATCTGGTTGAGAATCACTGAATGATTTAAGAATTGATAAACCCCCCCATTTAGCACAAGTGGAGGTAAAGTTTGGTGATTCACTTGCCAGCAGTTAACATTATTTGGTGGAGTCTCTAGTTGAATAATAGGCCAATATATCTTCCAAGGTCCATTAATGACTTTGTGTGAGGAAGTGGTCAAACATAAGGTTTAAGTCTGTGATTCACAGCTATCCAAGCCAGACCCTATCAGAAGTTTAAGGTCAAAGAAACTCAAGTAACCAAAGATTTTAAAATGGTTACTAGACGATGGTCTTCTGGAAGAAACTTAATTCTAAAGGCTTCTCTTCTTCTGCTGGTCCATAAGAAAGATGCTGGTATTGAAAAGTTTGACTATAGACAACTAAATACAATCACCTGGAAAGATAGCTACCCTCTGCCCTATATTGATGATACTCTTTGGCTATTATCAGGGTCTCAGTTTTTATTGGCCATGGATCTTTCCAGTGGACATTAGCAGATCAAACTGGCACCGGCAGACAGAGATAAATACGCACTAATCTCCAGTGAAGGGTTATCTGAGCTAAATGCATGCCCTGTGGTTGTGAAACGCCTAGCAACCCTTCAATGGGCGTGGATGGTATGCTCAGAGATTAAAAATGTCTTTTGTAGTAGTTTATCTGGAAGATGATATCATGTTCTGCTTTTCTTTCCTGTTACTATCACTTTTAGTAACATTATTCTACACAATTTCTCTGAGATTGACAATCAACCAGGAATATGAGCAAATCTGTCCGCAACAACACCAGTTGGGTGAAAGTGGCCAGCATGAAAGGCCTGAAGCCCTCCCAACCCACTGGGGAAAAACGCCCCGGCGGAATGTTGACACACCCTCCCACCAAAAAGAGTGAGTACAGTGCCACACCCAGAGTTTTGCAATTTCTGCAAAAAAAAGACGCATATACCAAAATAGAACACTCCCAACCCCTGTCCTCCCTTGAGCACGGCCTTAGAATTATGGTCAGTGATACTTCCCTCAAATTGTGGAAAAAAATGGGGGAGGCCTTCTCCGCGACTTTCTTGAACACCATCTCATTAAATTATAAAAATTTACATAGAGGATGGGTGGACATCGGGTTCATGTCCATGGAAGAAGTGGCAGAAGCAGCAAATAGTATTCTCAGAAAAGATTAACAATGAAGACCGCACCATCTGCATGGTGCGCACATGATGGAACAAGGCAAATGACCTATTTATCATATTTGACTGACTCCTGAGCACCATGCACTGTGATATCCTTGTGGACGAGCTCCGTGGGGGCCTCAAAGGTTTTTGGCGTAATCAAACAGTTTGAATTTGAGAAATTCTCCCTCCTGCCTCACCTGTGTACAGGGAAGGCAATAGCCATTATAGAACCTGATCAGGACATGGTAGAGGATATCACCCTCATTCCCCACACGGTGACCTTCAACCTCCCTAATAGCAGCATATCTCGCCCCTTCTGCATCACACCAGAACACACCCCACCTATCTGCAAATTCTGCTCAGCTATAAGCCACAAAGACCACGCATGCCCCATCAAGTGCGGGATTGAAGCACCGGAATTTTGTGAGGACAAGATATATGAAACAAGCCCAACTTAGGCAAAATTAAGGACTCCATTTTCGCCTTCTATTGGGGCAAAAGAGCCAACGTCGCTTTGGTCAATCCCATTTCAAACAAGGACCACCATCGCACACAGACTGCATGCAAGCAGGCCGCGAGTTCCGCCGAGACCCAAACCCACACCACAAAGTCCCTGGAACAGATTCAGGTGGATGCCATGGCAGCACAGCGGAATAACCAATCAAATCCCCATATAACCCAATGCAACCAAAACAATGAATTTTTTGGACACAACCAATCAAACACCTCCAACCAAGTGGGAGCAGATCCACTTTGCACCGCTGTGGATCCTCCCAGCCAATCATGTGTGATAAGCGATGATATGGAAGACCATTTCAGCCAATCACAATGTGACAACACTTATGCACAAAACCCAATCACCCCACTCCTAGTTTCTGCCCATCAAACCCACAGGCAAGTGGCAAAAAAATTTTCGCTGATGGGGCAAAAGCCAACCCACGCCAGACCCAAACTCCATGGAGTAATCCAAGCCAGAAGAAACTGAACAAAACCAGTACTAAGACCGCCAACCAACACACTGGAACCAATCTGGCTAATTGGCCCCATACTTGCAGTATGACCTGTGATAAGGAACTGGGTGACCTCAGTGGGTCGCCCCAGAATTCCTGATGTGTGGACTACCAAGATCAACATAGGGATGCTCAACATCATGGGAGCCAAGGCCCCCACGTCCCAGGCCAAAAAATGGCTTTCCTGCGCAATATCCCCATGGACATCTTGACTATCCAAGAACCCCACTGTCCACCGGGGGAGGAGGAGTCATGTTCAATCATGCTCCTTATGGCCAAATCCTTTTGGACATACCACTGTGGGGTGGTAATTCAAACAAATCGTGACCCTCCAGTAAATATCTGAAACACATACTCCCACCTGGAGGGATGGCTGCTTCTAGGAGACCTCGAGTGGAATGGAGAAAATTCGCCATGGCATGTGTGTATGCCCCAAATGATCTGAACAACTGCCAAATTTTTTTTCCAATATCCTCTCAATCCCTTTCCCTGAGGCAACGTTTTTCATGGGAGATTTCAACTGCTGGATTAACACCATTACCAACTGCTGGCCCAAGTCTAAGGCTATACCCCGCGGCCACACAGAACTACACATAATAAAGGCAATGTTAGGCCTATGTGACACCATTCCCAAATAAGCCCCCACCTTGGCCAACATGACGAGGCCCCACCACAACAATAATTAACTGGTCTCAATGACCCAGATTGACCTGATGCTCGCCCCTATAGACTTCCAGTACTGAGTATCAGATTTTTAACAACAATTATCCCTTTCTCTGACCACCAGATGGTCTCAATAGCGTTATCATCCTCAGAAAAATACAAAAAGCCACCAACCTGGAACAGAGTTCACCCAAGCACCATCCATCTTCCAGAGTTTAAACTTTGGATTGAGATGGTGCTAACAACACAGCAAGAAAGACAACCACCCAATGGGAACCCTATCGCTGAGTGGGAAATATTCAAGGCTCATGCAACCAAGAAAGCCTGCCACCTGAACTCCAGAAAAACAGCCGCAATGTCTGCGACAATCAACAAGGCTATCAGACAGCTTCAACACTTAGAAAACAACACACCTCGCGAGGAATACACCCCCCAAAGGGGCCGCCTGTGGTTCCAGCTATCCACACAGGTAAACTTTCTCTTTAGAAAACACCAGCATTAATCTGTAGTATGCTACAAATCAAAATACATTTTATCTGAAGAAATTCACATGGCCTAATTTTTCTGCCATATTAAACCAATTTCAACTTTGGCACTTGCACACAGGTCCGCCAAGCAGATGACACACTGGCATCCACACCATCGGAAATATCAACTGAATTACACCGATTTTACACTGACCTATACATGGCGGATTTTGCATCACCTAGAGAAATTGAAAAAAATTTAACATCCGCTTATAGAAACTATAGCTGGTCAACCAGACCTTGTAGCACCCATCACTAAAGATGAACTATGGGGGGTAATAAGATCAACCCCGCACAACAAGTGCCCTGGGCCTGATGGCCTACCATATGAATTTTTCAAAAATATTTTAAATATATCGCACCAATACTACTGGCAACTATGAATAAGTTCCTGGAAGACACATCCCTACTATCTGGCGGCCAAAACGCATATTTGGTCACACTCTTCAGAAAAGGAGACCAGGCAGACCTAAACAACCTGGCGTCCAATGGCTTTCATCAATACTGACACAAAAATACTAAAATCTTAGCCAAACGTCTGGGTTGCATTGTTCAGACAGCCCTCTCCCCCCATCAGTTTGGCTTCATCCCAAATCGCTGAATTTAGGATAACATCCACACAATTGCCAACATCTGCCAAGCTAACCCCACAGGCGCCCTTGCTTTCCTGGACCAAAAAAAAGCATAAGACTGAGTGCACTGGGGTTACCTAGAACAGTGTCTAAAGGCTTTCAACCTACCACCCCGCTTTATAAACTGGGCGCTCCTCCTAACGCGCTCAGCCAGGTTTGCAATCAGAGGCCCAGGTTTCCTAGCCGACACCATCACCCCCCCAAAGGGGCCTTAAACAAGGTGACCCGCTTAGCCCCCTACTATACAATTTTACCCTTGACCCTCTCCTCCGCATTGCAAACTCAAAGCTCACTGGAATCAGGTTGGAGGGACAACTACCAACCAAAATGCTCACCTTTGCTGACGACTGCGTTGTTAAAGTCTCAGGCAATAGGGATGCCAGGGCGATTGAGCGCATTATTCACCAGTATGAGTCAGTGAGTAATGCCATGATGAACAAACAGAAAACAGAGGTAATTGTTATAGGCAAATTCAGTTCAAACTGGGCCCCACCCTCCCACTACCACACAAACCAACTAACCACACATCCAACCACACAACAACGGTTCAAGCCAGTAAAACCACTGTGTTTACCCTTTGCACACCACCCTGCCACCAACCCAGTCCGTCATCTGGGCATATGGCTCAAAGCCAGTGGATATGCACTTGACACCATCGAAACCAACATTTTGGACAACATCACAAAAAGAATGACATGTATGCGGAGGAGTAAAGCTAATTTAACCAGAAGAGTTGTGTTAGCCAACTCCCTGATCTTGTCAAAGTTATGTTTGCTGTCCACGTGGTTCCCTTCTCCGCCAACTTTACCAACGCAGTCTACAAGCTACTGCAGAACTGGCTATGGTCTGTTACCGCGCACCTGTCAGAATGGAGACAATGTATGGCCCATGGAAAAAAGGCGAGATGGGGCTGCTCAACTTCACGGAAAGAGCAACGCAAATCCTAGGCACATGGGTAGCTCTCACAACGTTACCCAACCCACCATCCCCCCACTGGGCTAAGGCAGCCCAAACCAACTTCGCAAGGGCACTACATCTGAGATCCCCCTCCAACCCTGCAACTCTGATTAAATACTTTGCAACACATCCAATCGCCACTGGACTGCACAACACCAACTGGTATTTCAAACGCATCCTGTACAGCCTAAGACAAGGGGATTGGATCTTATCCTATGCACAGCAATCTGAAGACTTTCACCCTCAAACTGGTTACGTGCAACTCCACAGGGGACAAAAAGTGTCTAACGCGCCTGCTTCACTACCACCCTTTCCTCTTTCCCAGATTGACTACTTAGACCACCAAGACGTCCCGTATGACTTCTGCACCCAAAAGCAGGTGTGGGACCTCATCACCTGCCCCCTCTTATCCCCACAAATGTGCTCCACAGTGTGGCGATACATGCGCCGCACATTTAGAACAGCTGACCATACTTTCTCAATGTTCAAGACATGCGCCATCTGCGGCAGACCCAACACACTAGCACACCTCCTGGAAGAGTTCCCGCCATCCATGCATATCTGGGCCAACGTGATGCACTTGTTTCAACAATCACCTACAGCCGAATTCTGACTATACCACAATATCCTGGCACTCAACATGGCCTCGCCTATCCCCCATACACTAAGGGCTCTAATTGTGAGCATTGCAATATGGTCCATTCACACAATTACCCTCGACGCTTTCAATGAGATCCTCCACAATTTTAACCAAGCCATCGTCAGGTTCCACAGCCATTTGGCCGACCACTTCCAAGACTGGCTGTTAGGCTCACTCCAACATATGTGGAAGAAACAGATGGGCAACTGGATTCCAATCTGGTTCCTTCGTTATGACATTGAAACCTCACAGTCTTCATAGGTGGTACACCCTACTAGCCCTGAGCTGCCATGCCACTTAAGGTCTAGTCATCCACCACCTGTGGCTCCTAGCCACACACAAGTGTGCCAAGTCGTATCTTTTGAGTTCCTTTGTTTTGCGCTCTCTTCCCTTTTCTGTTCTCCGTTTTCCTCTTCCCTACATATTGGATGTGTCTGTCCCCTGGTCAGCCATCCTCGAATAAATAAAAAATATCCTGTTTTCCTGAACCTCTAATGAGAATCTATTGTACCTACAAGAAGTTTTTGATCAAATGAGGGCTGCATTATAAAGCTGAAGCCTAACAAATGCAATTTTCCCAGAGATGATGGAATTTTTGAGTCATAAAGTTACATAAGAAGGAATCTTTTACATTACCTGAAAAAGTCGTGGTTAATAAGAATATGTCTCAGCTGAATAGTTACATGATGTTCAGTGTTTTATTAGTAATAGTCATTACTTTTGACAAACTATTACTCATTTAACTGAGCTAGCCAAGCCTTTAGTATATTTACTCCATAAAAAGGTCCCATTCCACTAGGAGGCATCTCAACGGCAAGCTCTCAGCTCACTGAGAGATGCTTTGATTATTGCTCCCATAATAATCCACTCTGAATTTGACAAGCCCTTCATCCTATCTATTAACTTTTAGCGATATGGGTTAAATCTGCCAAGCTGGTTGCACAGGATAATTACCACTGAGCGTCAGATCAGACAATATGAAGATCGGTGATTTTAAATAAAACTGAAATAAAATATGGAGCTATCGCCCAACTAACAATTTTATTATATATATAATTTCAGACTATCTCTGCGGATACTAAAAACATCTTTCTTCTCATTCTCCCACTCATAAAACTTATCCTCAGTATCCTTGGTCAATTTTACCCTTCTACTTTTTACTCTCTTGATCATTAAATTTTATCAGTTTTCATACTACCTCAAGGTTTTGGCGAAATCCTCTTGATTCACCAAACTACTGGTACTACAATCGATTTGCTTCACATCAATATAAACTTCCACTTGTCTTGTGGCTCACCTTGACTCATATACTATTATCCGCCACATATATGGCTTATCATCCAGTCATATTAATTTACTTGCCATTACCCCCTTGACTGGATGATAAGCTCATATTGCTTGTATGCTTGGAGAAACTTCGCATAGACTTGGTTGATAATCAGATCACCCACAGTGTCAAGATTCCAAAATGACTGGATGACAAGATATAGTTCTAACAGATCATAAATTAGATTTGAAGTGAGCCTCAAGATTGTGCGGAAGTTATGTGGATGAGAGGTGAATCAATCAAAGTAAACATAATTCAGCAAAATAAGGGAATTTCACTGAGCCTCAATGATATAATGGACCACCTAAAACTCAAAGCCAATAGAAAATTACTATGTGGAAGGGTTGGGACTGATTAAGAATACCAAGGATTATTAGTTGGGTGTGAAAATGAGGAAGGGGGTCTTTTATGAAGAAAGAATGGTAGTAGAAAAGGGTAACGGAGTAGCCGTTAAGTTTATTACTAATAAAGTGGTATTGTTAGGGCAGTATCTCCTTATTAAGTTTTATTATTATTAATTATTGAGGGCCAGCAATCCTCATATTTCTTATTCGTTGCTCAGTGGGTTTTACCCTGTGCAACTCATTCAGCGGAATCAAAAAAAATCCGTCAAAAGTTAACAGTGGTGATTACTACAGGGGGCCCATTGTTAAACTCATTAAATAATTTTTTATTCGCCAAGCAATGGCGCAACTGAATTCCCACTGATGGATTCCTGCCTCAGTTTATTGAGTTATCTCAATACGCAGAACTAAAACTTGTCTTGGATAGATTACTTCAGGCCCATAAAGTGCTTTTTTGATAGAATAAAAGTATAATGGATCAGCTGGATAAGGCCTTCCACCAACTGCACTTGGTTGGTTTCCAATCAAATCAACTTGCTGACTGGTTGGGTGACACTACAGAGCAGCTACACTGTGCATAGGGAAACTGAATAATATCATGAGTTAAGGAGAATTCTGCATTGACAAGCTGCCTTTCAATTAACCGCAATGGAAACATACCTGGATTTTTCAAGTTTTTCAAATTTGCAGTAAAAGGAGCTTCAGATCAGCGGAAGGCTAAACTGTTGTTATCCTTTATAGATGTTGAGAGCGCCGACCAGGTCACATGTTACCTTAAGATTACTACTGTAACATATCAAGAGGTGAAGGAGACCTTGATCCTCCTCTTTTGGAGTGGAAAAAATTGCATGACGCAAGACAGAGAGTTTTTAACCATATCTTTTCAAAAATATGAGTCCCTGGTGGAGTTTGCACAAGCGGTTCATGGCTGAGGCTCGTGTGTTGTTGAGATCGCACATTTTAACAAACCAGGAGGTGGCCATAGCAATGATGGTGGCTGTTAAGCTATATAGAGAACTATATAATGCTATGGCCCACATTTTCAAGATGACGCGGAACTATTTGAAAAAAGTCAATTGTTTAAGCCATCTATCTGATACCTTTAGTGCTCCCAATGTGGAGTGAAATACTCCTGAATCTGCTACTGAATCTTCATTGGGAGAGGGACCCCAACAACATGGGCGCAATCTGTCAGTTAATTTTTTGACCACTTAACGCGTTGGCGGTTCCTTTTGTTCCCATTATTATCACCTAGCTTATCCTCAACCCAATACCGACCCATCATTTGATATTTGACCCAAACCTTCAGGATTGATACAGAGATGAGGGCCTGGTAAGAGTTCTTGTTTCTCGTGTAGCCAAAGAGGTAATTATGCAGCAAGCTGTCCAAGTAGCTGTAATGCTCATGTGGTACTGGCTGCCCCAATTGAACAGGGGAAAGGGTGATTGGAGTAGAGACAGGACTCTCTACTTCCACTGATTCAAATCTAATTGTCCCCGATGATTCTCACGAGTTGCTTTATGTCAGCCCTGGTACATACCCTGAGGATTTATTTTATAAACAAATTCCATCGATATATTAGCCTCAAGCCAAGGGAGAGACCCCAATAGCATAGCTCGGAGTTTTACTGAGATGTGCAAAAACTGTACGCCTGGCAATTCCTTGAGCGTAATGGTACAGTTAGTGGCAGACATTAAAAATGTTACCACTTTGGATGGGGTGACCGTGGCAATTCCAGTAAAACAAATTTCCCAGGAGTATCCTCATGTGGAAGCTGGTATTATCACTTTCTTTTATAACTGCAAGCCCTTGGATGTTCATGTCATAAGCACCAATGGTTTCTCTTATTCAGAGTATACCTACTGTGATATCTTTTTGCAAAATACTAAATTCTGGGTGATTATTAATACTGGTGCTCCTGTCAATATTCTATCCACAAAGCTTGTGTCTAAGCTTCCGTTGAAATCAGATGTGGACCTAGAGATGTATGGGACCGCAGGGGCATAGAGTACTGTGTCAGAGGGCGCATACAGCGCGTAGCATTTGAGGTTTGGGTCAGTTGGAGCATCCGCTCCAGCTGTGGTGTTGCCTAATAACTACGACATGTTGATTGGAGCTTCATTAATGCGGCTATTTGGGGCTGTGGTCAAAATGGCGGATAAACCATCAGTATCCTGGTCCAACAGAACCCCATTTACTTTACCTCATATATAATTCCAAAAGACCTAATCTGCTCCAGTCAAATCCATCTAGCATATAGCGATGGGGTATTCCTGTTAGATATTGGAGGATGAAGCAGAGGACCAGAGCCCTTTCTAGCCAGATTTATGATTACAACGGTAATTTGCTATGGCGGCAAGTACTTTCAGTATACCTTTAGGACTTCAGGTCATAATAGGGACAAAGCTTGAAACAGACGTCCCCAAAGGATTATATAAGGAAAAAGTGGGGCCCTACCAGCAATTTCGGCTCAAACCTCACGTGGCTCCTGGGTTACTGTTACCAGGGTAGGGGAAGGTGAAAGTGTCAATAGAAAACCTGCAGGAGGAGGCAATGACGGTCCAAAGGCACCAAGTGGTGACTTATTTGCATTTGGCCCCTACTGATGAGGTTCAACTTATTCACAATTAGGTTCATGATTTGACCTTAGCTTAGCAGTAAACTTTCCACTCAGTGTAATGGCAGTGGTTCCATGGGAAGCTCTGACTGGACTGTTGGAGGAACAGAAAGATATGGCGAAGGCCCTATTTGAAAAGTATCAAGATATTTTTGCTTCTGATGATCACGATTTGGGGTGAGCCCTTGGGGTGGTGCATCAGGTTGACACAGGAGATCACCCTCCCATTCAGTCACAGCCCATTCGGTGCTCCAAGGCTGTGGAGGAAGTATTCTACAATGATGTAGACAAGTTGATTTAGCAGGGGATGTTAGAGCTATCCAAGAGTCTGTGGGCATCGTCAGTGCTCATTGTTAAGAAGATTGATGGCACAAACCGGGTGGTCATTAAATACTGGAAGCTTAATAGAATAACTAAGAAGGACTCCTACCCTATCATGGATTGACGATGCTTTAGATCAGCTGAAAGCCCGAACTACTTCTCTGCCATGGACTTAATATAGGTATATTAACATATTTATTTGCCAGCGGTGGAACGCAAGAAACGCGCCTTAATCACCTTGAAGGGGTTGTTTCAGCCTACACATATGCCACAGGGTTTGTGCAACGCCATGGCTACGTTCCAGTGTGCTATGGATATGATCTTGGGTGAATTAAAGCTGTCCTGCGTTTTAGTTTACCTTGACGATATCAATGTGTTCTCACGGACATTCATGGAACATTTCAGTTACCTGGAACAAATGTTCCGCTGACTCGCTGAAGCCAACATAAAAATAAAGCACTGAAAGTGCCACTTTTTAAGAAGCAATTGGAATAACTTGGTTTTGTGGTAGAAACCAATGGGCTCAGTCCTCATCCAGCAAAAGTAAAAGCTATATGCAAGTTGAATCATCTAGGTAAAATTTGGGATATTCTTGTGTTTTGGGGGAAGGTCAGTTACTACTGGCAGTTCATTCCCAACTTCAGCTGTATTGGGGCTCCACTCTTCGAGTTATTAAAGAAAAATGCTACCTTTGAGTGGACTGACCTTCGTCAAAATTCTTTTGATGTTTTACAAAATGTGTTGGCTAATGCGCTTGTTTTTCTATACCCAAATTCCAGTAAGGAATTTTTTGTACAAACGGATTCTTACTTTCCCGCCAGGGGCCGTGCTTTCCCAAAAGGATGATGATGGTATGGAGCATCCCATTGCATACTGTAGCTGAAGTTAACAGGCCCTGAACGTAATTACACTGTGACCGAGTGGGAATGATTAGTGGTGATATATGCATATAAACAATTATGCGTCTACCTCCATGGGGTTAAATTCAAAGTGTTAACTAATCATGCATCCTTGTGGTGACTGCAGAATCTTCAGGAACCTGAAGGATGGATCACACGATGGACCCTGAAGCACCAAGCATATTTCATAGAGATTGTACACCATCCAGGGTTAAAACACCAGAATGCGGGGTGTCTCTTATGATTCCAACTGTCACCATTATGGAAGATTTAGTGGACATCATATATAAGAAGATGGTGGTGGGCAGATACTACAATGAGCCGTTGCAAGTGATCAAAGTGCTGGATGGTCTTAGACAGGATACCTTCTTATGCAATGGGGAACTATATAAATGGATTGGATACTTGATGATGAGCTTTCCTAAGCCCTCCTCCAGGCCAACAATTATCTTGGATGAGCATAGGGCGGTAGGTCATGGAGGGTTGCAGAAAACGCTGGAGTTCTTGCAACCCCATTACTATTGAGAGTATGCAATATGGTGTGCTTTAGACGAATTCTTGTTGTTATCAGTTCCAAGTGGAGAAACCATCCCATAAGAAGACCACCTACCAGCTGGTCAAGCCTCAGTTTGCATGGCATACTGTTTCTCTGGATGTGGTGGGGCCTCTGCCCACTGGCGCAAATTGCTCCAAGTATATAATAGTAGCCGTTGATCATTTAACAAGATTGGTGGAAGAAAGAGCGATAAATAATTTAAGGGCTATCACCACCACCAAGTTCATCTTAGAGTGTGTCATACAGCAACGCGATTGTCCACAATTTATCCTAAAAGATAACAGAACCAATTTCATATCGCATATCCTGCCCAAGTTGAACAAACTGTTGGCAAACTACGGGGTCTTGACTAAACCCTACCAACCTGAATCTAATGGAATGATGGAACGGGTCAATGGAACATTGAAAAAAACTCTGCAAGCTTATAAAGGATCGGCCCTCTGAATGGAGTACCCTATTACCTACCGCTGTCTTTAAATAAAATATTAGCTATCATTTGGTGACAGAGAAAAGTCCCTTCCAATTACTATATAAAAGACATCCAGCCTTGCCAGCATTGCTTTATTCCTGTGTGGAAGATACCGGCGGAGTAGAGCCACAGCACTATTTGAATACCTTAACTGACATGCTGATTAAACTCTAGACTGAAGCATATTCCACTAGTATAACCAAAAAAGATTATAATCAGGCAGCTGACCAATGTAGATGCAGCAGCCTCCCCAGTTTGGGGTAGGAGATCTTGTCCTATTTCATGACCAAAATGTATTTAGAAGAAGAAACAAGCTTGCCAGCATATGGATTGAACCGTTTCAAATGATTGAAAAGACTTAGGTTGACGCCTACACTATCAAGGAACTCACAGGTGGTCTAATTATCAACCAAGTATTTGCTAAGTTCCTTTGGCCATACAAGCGATAGGAGCTTATCATCTGTCAAGGAGGGGTAATGTCGAGATTCTGATATAAATGGATAGTAAGCTATAGTTCTGACAGATCATAAATTTAGACTTGAGTGAGCCTCAAAAGTTAAGCGGAAGTTATGTGGATGGGAGGTAAATCAATCAAAGTATTCATAGTTTAGCAAATTGAGGGAATTCCGCTAAATTTCAATGATAGAAAGAACACCTAAAACTTGAAGCTAATAGGAAATTACGTAGTGGAAGGGTTGAAACTGAATATTAAATTCAAGGATTTATAGTTGGGCGTGAAAATTTGGATGGGGGACTTTTACAAAGAAAGAAGGGTAGTGGAAAAGAATAAAGTAATAGCCATTAAGTTTAATATTAAATAAAGTGGTAGTGTCAGGACAGTAACTCCATATTAAATTTTATTATTATTGATTTTTGAGGGCCAGCGATCACCATATCACTCATCCGTTGCTCAGTATGTTGTACCCTGTGCAACTCGTTTGGTGGAATCAAAAAAATCTGCTAAAATTTAACAAACAGGTTCCTTAATGGTATTGGCATCAATACCAGTTTTCTTGATTATTTAAAATGGCCCTGTACATATGTTGAAAGCTTGTTTTTCTGTCTAAATCCATGTTGGTCATGGAACAAGACACGATCTCCTACACTGAACCGTGTAAGTCAGCTACATCAACTTTAGTCAGCCGCCTGATCACAAATCTTCTTAGCCAAGCTAGTAGAATATACTTCCATATGTAGTTTGATCAGTGTCTCCATTAAATTGATCATATAATGCTGCGGATCTACGTTTCCAGTATCCTCCGCACACAAGTAAAGCAGACCAGGTAAAGCTGGATGCTACCATTGAGCAGTTGGAAAGGAATCTTACCAGTGGATGAGTGGTAGCTGATATTATACATAAAGAAAACTGTGGGTAGGAGGGTACTCCATTCAGAGGGTCAATCTTTCACAAGATTGTGGAGAATGTTTACCAATATTCCAATAACATGTTCCACCATTCCATTGAATTCCAGATGGTAGGGTGTAGTCAAGGCCTCATGGATTGCCATCAGTTCATTTAACTTGGGCAGTATATGCAATGTGAGATTACTTTTGTTATCCGCTAGAATGAACTGTGGACAGCCATGTCGCTGTATGACACACTCCATGATAAACTTGACAGTGGCGACCGCCCCAAATAATTAATCGCCCTGTCTTCCACCCATCCCGTCAATGATTAATTTCTACTATTATATATATAGATTTGTTTGCGCCAGTTGGCAAAGACCCCATCACATCAAGAGAAACGGTATGACATGCAAAACGGTGCTTAACCAGCTGGTATGAAGAATTTTGCGGAGAGGTTTTTTCCACTTGGCACTGATGACAACACCTATCTGTCTCCAGCACGTCATAATACATGTTCTCCCAATAGTAGCAGGGTCGCAAGAACTCCAACGTTTTTTGTAACTCTCCATGCCCTGCCACCCTATGTGCATCCAAGATAATCACCGACTTGGCAGAGGTTTTTAGGAAATTCAGCGTGAATCCTATAATCCGCTTATATATATTTCCTCATTGCGTAAGAGGGTATCCTGTCTACGCCCATCTAGCACTTTGATCACTTGCAGCGGCTCATTGTGATATTTGCCCACCACGATCTTTTCATACATACGTCAGCCAAATCTGCCATAATGGTGACCGTTGGTAGCCGTGAAAGACAGTGTGCATTTTGATTTTTTGCCCCTGGCCAGTGTATGATCTCAAAATCATATGCTTGAAGCTTCATTGCCAATTGTGCAAGCCGTCCTTCAGGTTCACGAATATTTTGCAGCCAACGCAAGAATGCATGATCCATTACCGCTTGGAATTTCACCATGTGTAGGTATACTGGAAACTGTTTATATGCATATATCACCACTAAGCACACTCTCTCAGTCATAGTGTAATTCCGTTCATGATATTTTAAGCTTCAGCTACAAAATGCGACAGGGTGCTCTACGCCATCATCATCCTTCTGAGATAATACAGCTCCTATGGCAGAAAGTGATGCATCCATTTGCACTGTGAATTGTTTTAAAGTTGGGATATTGCAAAATGGGCGCACTCGCCAATGCAGTTTGCAAGACATCAAAAGAATTTTGCTATATTTCAGTCTAGTCAAAGGTGGCGTTCTTCTTCAATAACTCAAATAGTGGTGCCCCCAATACAACTGAAGTTACGAATGAGCTGCCAGTAGTACCTGACCATTCAAAGAAACACTTAAATATCTCACTTATTGCCTAGCTGAATCATCTTGCATATGGCCTTCGCCTTTGCCAGCTGAGGTTCAAGGCCCTTTAAGTCCACTACAAATCTGATGTATTTCTAGCTTTCCCTTAAAAAATGACACTTCCGTGGTGTGATCTTAATGTTATCATCATCCAGGCAGCAGAACACTTGTTCTAAATGGTCCAGATGTTCTGTAAACATCTGAAAGATTACATTTAATCATCGAGGTAAACTAGGGCGTAGGACAGCTCAAGTCACCGAGAATCATACTCATCACCCAATGAAACGTAGCTGGGGCGTTGCATAACCATTGGGGCATATGCATGGGTTGGAACAACCCATTAGAGGTGATTATAGTATTTTTTACATTCCATTACTGGCAACTCAATCTGACAGTACCCCAATATCAAATTCATGACCAAAATATTTATCCCCTCCCAGTTGACATAAAGCGTCATCAATCTGTGAGAGAGGGTAGGAATTCTCTTTGTGACGCTCTTAAGCTTCCTATAATCAATTATCACCCGTTGCTGCCATATTTTTCTTAACAATAAGCACTGGCGATGCCCACGGACTCTTGGATGGCTCTAACATCCCTTACTAATAAATTTTGTCCACCTCGTCAGAGACAACCTCTTACGCCACTTTTGAGCACCAAATAGGCATGAACAAATGGTTATGTGATCGCCCATTTCTACTTAATGTACCACCCTGATGCGCACCCTAAATCATGGTCATCAAAAGCAAAAATATCTCAGTTTCTATTAAATAGGGCTCTCGCCATATCTTTCTGTTCCTCCAACAGTCCAGTCAGAGCTTCCTGCAGAACCAATGCCATTACAATGAATGAGGATTTTACTGGCAGGCCAAGGTCTTCTCACAAACTAATTTCAGGAATATGGTAAACCTCATCAATAGGGGCCAAGTGTAAATAAGCCACAACTTGGTGCCTTTAGACCATCATAACCTCCTTCTGCAGGTTTGTTATCAGCACCTTTACTTCCCTCTGCCCTGGTAACAATAACCCAGGAGTCACTTGAGGTTTGAGCCAGGATTTCTGGTTGGGCCCCATAATATCCTCATATAAACCTTCTGGGATGTCCATTCTAGACTCCGTCCCTAACATGACCTGGTGCCCAGATGGTATGCTTACAATTAGTCGGTGCCCATAGCTGAAATTCTTTGTACTTGTAGATCTAGTTGGGGAGGGCTCTGGTCCTCCGCTTCATCTGTTAATATTGGATATTAAACACCCCATCGTTATACACTAAGTTGATCTGACTAGAGCGGTTTGGGTCCTTTAGGACTCCGCTAAAGGTAAAGTAAATGGGGATCTGTTGTCCTAAGATACTAATGGTTTCTTCCGCCATATTGACCATGGCCCCAAATTGCTGCATGAATGCAGCACCAATCAACATGTTGTAGTTATACTATTAGGCAGGGCCACCACAGAAGCAGAAGCCTAACTGAGCCAAATCTCAGAGGTAACGTGCTGTAAGCTCCTTCTTACACGGTGATCTGCGCCCTGAAGTCCCAAAACTACTCAGTGTTCCACATCAGGCTTCAGCGGAAGCTTAGCTACGAGCTTGGTGTAGAGTTTTAACTGGGGCATCATTATCAATAATAGCACGGAAATTTGTGTTCTGAACAAAAATATCACAGTAGGTACGCTCCAAATAAGAAAAACCTTTATTTCATTAAATGAACTTCCAAGGAATTTTTGTTACCAAGAAAAGTGACTATACCCACACTGACATGCGGATACTCCTGGGTGATTGTTTCTACTAGAATGCTACGCTAACCCCCACTAGGGAGGCGACATCTGTTGAGGGTCTAACTTCACTCGTGCCATTTTGTTCAAGGATTTTCCAAGCATACAGCTTTTGCACATCTTGGCGTTTCTCAGAGCCTGAAGAGTGATTGTCGCCCTTTTGATTGAGGATGAGCTATCATTTGGAAATTGTTGAGATAATAAGTTGACAGGTTGTTTAATGGGGCCAACATAAAGAGACTCATGGGAATTGTCAAAGTCAAATAAAATTGGATTAGCGGAGTTAGAGCATCCTGACTACTCTGCTTGAGCTTTTACTTGCTCAATCATAACATTTGGTACTTTATGAACATTCTGGTTGCCAGAGCAGTTAGCCGCATAAAGGTTTTTTTGGATGCACTAGAAACAAGCATTCATAAATGTCTCCCATCTTCAGCCTGCGCCTGAAGGTCTGGGTTAAAAGTTAAACTAAGAATTCAAATTAGGCATAGGACAAGGCGGCTGAGTGTAAGGAGATATGGAAAGGATCCGCTGATATATTTGGTGGCCACATATTTCCCAATAGATTATAACCAGGTCATTGTGTTCCGTTTTCTGATGAGGATGTGGAAGTGATTGCAGGAGCCTTCCGCTCCATGTTGCAAGCACTGAATGTGACAGCGAGACAACGTAAAGTGTTAACAATATATAAAAGCTCCACATCTTTATGAATGATTTGGCTCATTGCATTATGAAGTTCTCAATGTGGCTTAACCGCTGTAGTCATTGCTATGCTCACGTCCTCATTGTTAATATATTAACTACCACTAACACATGAGCTTCTTTTGTGAATTGCTCCGTGAACTCTTAGGGGCTCAATCTTATAAAACTAATTTTGTCAGAAATTCGGCCTTGCTCTGTGCCATCTTCTCCACGCCCTAAACAGATGGAACACAGTATCCTTCGCCTCTTGATATGTTAAATTACTACTCTGGAGGTAACAGGTGACCTGGTTGGTGCTCTCGACATACATAATGGATAGCAACAGTTTAACTTCCTGTCAAGATGATACTCCTTCTACAGATAAATTCAAGCTGCTTGAAATATTGGTGCATGTTCCCATCATGACTGAAAGGCGACTACTTCTTGATCCATCCAAAATCACCTTGATCCATATTTGGGTGCTAGTAACAGACGGAATAGGCTCAGAACGGCCAAGGGAAACATCCCCTTGTGGGCAAAATAGGGTCATGCGGATAGATGTTTATCCACCAAAGTGGACCAGGAAAATGTTGGATTGTGGGGAGGAACTTCTGTGACCCCAAGGGGGTACTCGCTGGCTAAACCATAACATTCTTCTCCAGACTCACCGCTGACTGCAACCTTCCCTCCATTACCAGTCTGTTCAGCAAAATTTTTGTCAGTTTTCTGCTCAGCTTTGACCAAATAGCACCGACACTGGCTGTCTCACACGCCCTGTTGAAGCGCTTCAGATTCATTCTGCAATTTGTGGAGAGATCCCTGCTCTGTGTCCATTTTACGCTCCATTGCATGAAGCTGTGAGAGGAAAACCTCCAATGTGCCTTGTAGTCTTGCATTATGCCACCCAATGTCACAGGATTGTCAGTTCGCCTCATTTATTTGATTAACTAGAGTGACTCATTCCTCACAGTCCTATTAGCCCATTAAAGGTTATCCAAGCTCACTCACATATCATCTTACTCCAACATCACAATGAATGGAAGAATAATGGCTCAGCCCTGAGCCGCCTGACTGGCACTCTCCAACTGATTAATCCTAACCAGAAACTGGATGTATTCTGAGGACTCCAAAAAAGAGCTGGTCGTATGATTGGCCGTTCACTGGTTACTCCACTCAGCACGAAGTTGACTAATTTTGACTGCTATGGAGTCAGTGTGATCAGTCATCCGCCACTCTTCCAGGGTAACCTGACCCCTAGTCCAAGCCACTTCTGTTTCAATCCCTTCAGCTCATTATACTATGTCCACCATAAAGCGCTCAGTGTCACTACCCAACATTGTAACATTCTGAACCCATTCAGCTAAAAGCCCATGCCAATCTAACAATTCTCCTTACATTCAGGGTTACTCATGTTTTAACTGTGGAACTAATTTATTTAAGTGGTGGCAGACGTCCACAACATGACTGTCCACATGCACTAACGCCCATTGGATCTCTGAAAAAGAGTTTTCAAGGCGGCCAAGTAAGAGGCGAGAGTCATTATATTGCACTTGGACAAAATGAATGACATCCCCAATCTCAATGCTATGTTGAGCCAACACATGCTGTAGTTGAAGGATAAAAGGATGAACGTACACAACCAAGCATTCCTCAGCTCCATGTGTGCTGAGCCAGCGAGACAACCCCATTGTGGTAGCATTATATAAAACATATACAATTTGTAATGGAATTCTTGATCCTGCTAACTATAAAACAGACTCAGAGAATGTTCCCCCACATCTTCTTCATAGAGGCAGTAATTTTGCAAGAGCCATTCCATTAGAAAACCCGTAGTTGCTGAGAGGTCATGTTAATGGACCTGCCCTGTTGTCTGCCTCCAACGCGTGACAAGCACCATACTGAAGTTCCATCCTAGTATCCTCGTCCCCTAGTTCTGTCACCATAAATAGTTCCAGTTCCTCATTAGATGACTCTATTTTTTTCCCTAAAATATTGGTCATGAAATCCGATTAAAATTTGACATAAAGAATGAGGGCTCACCATAATTCCCTAGTGCCGTTATACTACAGTTGACCATTGCCCCCTTTAGTGAGTACCACTGGTAACTTTTGGTGATATGGGTTAAATCCGCCAAGCTGGTTGCATAGGACAACCACCACTGAGCAATGGAACAGATGATATGAAGATCGCCAATCCTTAATAAAAAATAAGATAAAATATTAAGCTAGACCCTGACCAGCACTTTCAATAGCTATATAACTTTTGAAGACTATCTCTGAGGATTACTAAAAAACCTGTCCCTTCTCATTATCCCTCTTGACTCTTATCCTCGTTATTCTTGGTCAATTTCACCCTTATGATTAGCAATCTCCTATTCATTACATTATAAGAGTTTTTGTTCTATATCAAGGATTTGATAAAATTCCCTCAATTCACCGAACTATCAGTACTACAATTGATTCGCTTCACAACAATATAATATTCCACTAAATCATAAAGCTCACCTTGACTAATAAGATATAATCCGCCAAATATATGGCTTATCGTCCACTCATACCAATTTCTTAACACAGGGTTTGTTTTCGCCATTTGAGTGCACCCTGTGAGGCCCACCAAGTGACAGAAGCCAGAGGCATAATGAGTATCTGCTGCACTTCATCCTGTTGAGGTATTTTATGTATTTTTCACTCCAACTGCGATATTATGGAATTCCTGAACATGTCATAATTTAAAAATACCTTTAGGCATTGTCTGAGTTTTGTTTTTCAGGATTTTGATGCAAACTATTCCGTTAAATGATTGAGGCAACTCTTTTTTGGCTTAGGTTTTCATTATGTCAAATGGTGGGTGAGGCCTTGCTTGGGCAATCTCATAGGTGAAAGAGGTGGAAAGGGACATAAATCCACTGAGTTCTGCAGCTGTTGGCTATTACATATGAATGGAACTATATATGATGGTAGGTCATATGATTGGAGGATTGCTTAAAAAGGTGATGGATCAGCAAGTTAAATCTCAGTTACAGGATTACATGGTATGCGCAATGGATTGGCATCTAAATTTGAAAACATAAAAACTCACAAGCTTTCTTAGGGCATGTAGTGGCTCTGGATCAATGGATTGGAGCGCCCAATATATGAACTTTGCGATCAACCTATAGATGGCAGCATGCATTTCCAGTATTAACTTGAAGAGTTAATGATATGGTATGGAAGGCAAATTCCCTCAAACAGTGACTAAAATAAAGATAGTTTTATTTTTATGAAATTATAGAAAATAAACTAGCATCATATTGTATGGAGGGCAGTTTCCTTTATAGTAGGAGAGAAGAGCTAAAAGTTCTCAAAGCACTGTTCTGGGTATGTGCTTCTAAACATTTTTATTGTATAAATTGGTAAAAGATATATGGGATGGTGTTGTCTTCAGAGCTTAGGATAAAATCACAATTTTTGATAGTTAAGTGGTTAATAAATCAAATCAATTGACTCAGTCTTGAAAGTTCTATTTAAATTAGTGAATAAAAATAGCCAAATTTTCTGATTCCATTTTGAATAGGTAATTAATTAGACTTACTTCAGAGGCATACTTTGAGTTGGGGACTGATCTGCAATCTGTTATATCTAAAATGACCCAATATGGTTTATCTGGTATTGGGGATATTAGGGGAGGTTTGTGAAAATTTACAATTAAAGATGTTTTTAATTTATAAGTGGGATGAACCTTAGGGTCCTTCCTGAGCCTCCTGGACTAAATCACCACCTTGAAAACCCTTCTATCACCTTCAACAAGGTAGAATATTAAATGAGACCATCTAGTACTAAAAAAAGGTAGAATATTAAATGAGGCAAAGTGGGAGGATTCTTATGGGTCAAAACATTCAATATCTCTCATCTACCACATGATCAAGTCACTAAAATGCAAAAAAGAAGCCACAGGAAGCCTTGAGTCCTTCTTACACCTGAATGAAAATTGATCACAGTCTAAGTGGAGGGGCTAGGCATCAATACTTACAAAGAAGCCTTCCAGGGCTTCTACTACTTATTGTTCAGTTAATTTTTTGGGCTTAGTACAAAAGCTTAATTTATGCTATAGGGTCTTACCTGTCAGTGTTTAAACACAGGAAAATCATGGTGACACTGACTACTTAACCAAATGGGTCAATGATGAGCCCAAGCAACATTGAAGCAGTGATACTTATTATAGAACACAAATCCACTAATAAGAATAACACAGGTCATTTTAATGGACAAAGCTACCAATTTTACCTCCCTGATTATCCCTAAACTAAATGGGCTCATGGGTAATTGAGATGTTCTTGTTTCCCTTTACCACTTGAGACTTATGGGACTATTAGGAGGGTTAATGTAACCCTTTGAAAAATTCTCTTAAATTTTCAGCCGCTTCCTCTTCCTAATGGGCTCTATATTATGGGCTACAATATTTGCATACAATATTAGATATATAAAGGGTGCTTAGCCTGGCGGGGTAATTCCAGCTTCAACCCTAGTGCAGGTTTTGTTTAATACAAGTTAAAGCCTATTCTGGCTAGTAAAGTTCTTAGTTTGGTATTTTTCCCAAGGTCAAACCACTTAAAATAATTTCTAATATTGGTTACCATATGTGACAGTTAAAGCGTTGCCTGACCAACAATTTGCCTTAATATACCCCTATAGGGATATTATGCCATTTCTTTGGTTTAAGGACCTAGGAGAAAAAAGCTGGTGGATTTATGTGTTCAAATATTGTTTTAAAAGATTATGAGTTCACAAATAATGGAAAACTGCTGTAATTGATTAGATGAAATTTAGCTTATAATAGGTAATTCTGATTGTAAGAGATTTTGCAGATGGCTTGAGAATTTACCCAACATTCAAAATAGTTCCAGAAGATGCTAATGATTTTTTAAAAAAGCCTCAGACCCCGCCTTACAGACAATTAAACCCTACAAGGTTCAAAGTGACATCCAAGCTGCCATCCTTATAGAAATTTTTTAATAAACATCACCCGATTAACTTTTTCTTATAGTAATTTAAGAAAATAAATAGTTAATAAAATGCATAAACTTCCAAGATATTATTTAGATTATTATGTGGATCTTTATTAGATAGTTTCACCTGGCAAAGTGGACTAGACCTCAGATCTGGACAAGGCCATTGCAGCCTTGTTTTCCCCCTCTGTTGGATGGGTCATGTTACTTACCTTCAGCATCACGCTCATCAAACTTCAGGGTCTACTTTCCAGATATACCAAAAGCCACCATGCTAGGGACTCTTATCCAGAGCATTAATGATTCCTTAAACTATTACGTTGGCCTTAATTCCAATTTTTTGCCTTGTGGAGAGAACCCATCTGTCACACCATAGCGCTAAAGAATCTTCATTATTCCAGCTTTTTTATAATTTACAGACTGACATGCCTTCTCGCTGTACTCTATCATAAATGATGAGGACTGTATCCAACCAGAAAAATGTTTAATTAAGTGGTTAGAGAACTAATTATAATTTAAACTACAGCCTATGGAGCGTCCTTAACTCAAAAAATAAGCATAAAGCTCCTGACAATCAGCACAGATGAATTTTTATATGTAAAAGATATGATTAAGTATTATGCTGCAATACATATGGATCTAAGAGAGCTCATAAAATGTTAACTTCTTGGAAAGGATTGTATGTAATCTTAAGAGATATCACTCAATGTATATTTTATAAAGCACTTTTATAATGGACAAATTTATCAATGGGGTTCATGAAAGGCTTTTAAGACCTTACTACAATTGTCTATTTCCTGAATAGGGGAATTATCTGAAGAGTGAGTCAAGTTCAGGGCGATATGTTCTATGAATTGTTACCTTCACTCTATCAAACTCTCTCATTCTAATTTGCTTTATTGATTGACCATAAATTTGGCATATGTATGTGATTAGTCATAAATGCTTACCAATATCTGACCTCCCAAATTAAATCAATTTGTTATTCTAGAATAATCACGCTTTGTTTCTCATGCTTTCATGAGTCCTTTTAAAAATAAATTTCACTATACCCATTGTTTATTATACCATTGTACTTGCTTTAATTGTATTCTAAAACTAGTTCATCATTATTCTGAGGCTGGGTGTCAGCAAATCGGCTAAGAAAAGTTTGACAAGGCTGCAGACTTAGGTTCTCATTGATCCACAACAGCACTCAGAATGCCAAGGCGCATCTATTTGAACAACTCTATGAATTGAGAATCTAGATGAAAGGTGAGGGAAATACACGTATAAAACATATTAAAGACCTCAAAAACATACTAAAATTAGTTACAAGTACAACCGCAGGTCTAGCTTGGCAGCCCTAGGTGGAAAGGGGGATGAGAGAGTCTGACAATGTCTCTAGTATTAGCATTTGTGGGACTTTGGAAGGGTCAGCATAGAGAGCAGAAACTTTAGGAAGTAGCGTAGCTGCATGACGTGAAAGGCTTGATAACCCCAAATGGTAATTTCTATCAGAGCTGCAGACAATGGTAGAGCTCAGGCTCAAAAAAGATCTTTAGGCCACCAGGGGAAGGCCAAGTTAGGGGTGCTACTGTAATAGATATTTTTGGGTGAGCAAGCACTGGACAAAAAATTCAATTTTGGTTTGGAGAATATAGTTTGTTTTTATTTTTGTAAATTAAAAATCATCCAGCACTGGCACCACCATCTGGAAACCCTTTTTGTATTATTGGGGCGGTGAAATTATAACATCCCACACCCAAATTAGAATTAACTGCCTTCTATAGGCCGTGATGGTTGTTTGACTCCAAAAATTAAATATAAATTAGTTTTGGGAAATTAGGGCTGAGCAACTTGGATTTTTGATCCTGAGTCAATTGGCCCAAAAAATTAAATGAGTTGGAGTGGAATTGTGACCCAACTTTTGTTTTTATAATATCATGCACAAAATGGAGCTGAACCAAGGAAAAAAGATAAGCGCTGAGGACAAGCTTGGAGGTGGTCCTTAAGCTGCAACTAATCAGTTTGATTGGTTGCAGCTTAAAGTTGTTGGTAGTTAGGAGATTTGACAGTAAGATTAGCTGTTGAGGCTTGGTAATTGTTTTTTCCTTAACTTGACAACCACATATGTCTCAGGACCATTTGGGGGAGGGGCGCTCTGGACAGTTAAGGTTGTGGTTTATAGCAGGTGACTCCTCAGTTGATGGCAATTTAGGGCTGAAACTGCTTGGAGTTGTTGGAATTTTGGCATTTTTTTTAAAACCGGTGCTATTAGCATATGATTCTTACAATTTAGCGGGGTCTAGAGTTTTTAAGCTCTCAAATGCTTTTTTAAGAGATCAGTTAAAACTTAAATCACTTTAATAAAAATATGAAATTTAACACAAAAAGGGATTTGTGTTTTATATAATTAAACTTATTAGTGATAACTTTGTAATTAAGAAGCAAACCCTATTATAATATCACAGATTAATATTTAAAACAACTTGAGGCCCAAAATCTGAGAGGGGCGAGATATATTGATTTAATGCTATGAGTGGCTTAATTGGAAAATATGGGTTTCAACTTATTGGAGCTCTCAAGACTCACCAAGCTTTAACTTGACGGCAGAAAATGGGTCAATAACAGGTAAGATGTACCCGTGGGGCAATATTATGTGTTTCAACCAATCATGTGGCGGGATGATATCTTCACTTTGTGGGACCCCTCCAAGCCTATAAAAGGGGGTGGTA
This sequence comes from Massospora cicadina, assembly GCA_022478985.1. Lineage (NCBI taxonomy): Eukaryota > Fungi > Entomophthoromycota > Entomophthoromycetes > Entomophthorales > Entomophthoraceae > Massospora > Massospora cicadina. The sequence continues at coordinate 128,818 of JAKSZP010018486.1, forward strand.
TCAGCTTAGATGCTAAACTAAACTGTAGCTGGGATGAGGAGGAACCTCAGCATAATTCCCTTAATTCCGCCTTGGTTCAAAATAACCCTAATCCTCAAGAATGGCTTTTCAGCTGAGGAGTGGTAATAGAAGTATTACATTGATTTGAGGGATTCCACCAAGAATTGACCAGAGTTCTTTTGTAGGATGTCATCATGCATCTTTGAAACACTATTCTCACAATATTGGACTTGCAATTGTCATACATTACCCCTTCAAGAGTGTTAGGGGGAAAATAATGGTGTAGGAACCGGGCATGGACCCTGTTGACAATAACTCTAGATGCAAGGGATTTATGAGAGTGATTATCACCTCACTTATAAGTGAATACAAAAGGTCCTTCCCAGATAGACCCTAGCAGCTCACTCCTAATAGTGATTCAATTGTGGTATTACAGCAGAGAATCTGATACTTGGCTGGAAATAAGAGGAGTCCTAATCACATTAGTTCTTGCCCTTCTTTATTGACAGTTTTTGCTAAATTAGTCATCGCCTCAGCTGTAACTTAATGATATGCTGCGCCAACATCTTCAAGGTTTGATCTTATCATCAGTCCTAGCTGAAAAAATCTTTGGGTAGTAAAGAAGTCACCCCAGGCTCTCATCCATACAACACACGGAAAGGTGAAACCTTGAGGATGAGATGGCAACTAATATGGTAGGCCATGAGGCACTTGAAATATAGATCCCAGTGGAGAGGGCCCAACATGGGCATTTTTGGTAGTATATAGACCAGGGTTCCATTAGCTCTTTATATAGCACCATTTGTATATGGATTATAGTGTGCTGAGAAGAGTTGTTGCGCTCTCATAGAAGTAACTAGGAGCATTACAACTCTGAAGGTAAAATTTTTTCATTGTCACAAAGTAGGACCTGGGGCAACCGTGCCAAGTGAAGATATATTGGTGTAAGAAGGTGACAGTGGCTTTAGTTGTCTGAGCAGGGAGAGATACAGCCTCAACTCATTTGATGAATTGATCAATTCCGACCAAGATATGTTGATTGCCACCGGTATTCTGAGGTAGAGGTCCTACCACGTCTAAACCTATGATGTGGGAGGGTTATTGAGGCGTAATGGGTTGGTACTGACACCTGGTCTTGAAACTAAATTTGCTTCTTACATGTAAAGCATACATCCAACCCTTCACCAATGATCGCCGTGACTCCTTCCCAATGATAGCGTTCTTTAACCTACTCATAAAGTTTTTTGTACCCCGCTATAACCTATAATATAATGGGACTCCAAGATGATAGGTACTTGCTCTGATGGCCGGAGATAGGGAGCCAGTTTGCCCATATTTTTATGTATAACTTCCCACTCTCCACCTTGGTGTTGCAAAAGTGCCAAGATTTCATCTTTTGTACAGGTTCATCTTCATCAGCCCAAGCATCATGAGTCATTAGGAGATCGTGTAACCTCTAAGCTTCACTATTGTTAAAGTGAAGTACAGGCAGCTGCGTCAACCCATCAACGTTCATGTAGCGAGTTCCCACTAACGCTTAATTGTCATGTCATAATGCTGGAGCTTCATAGCCCAGCGAGCCAACTGTCCAGTAGGATCTTTTATATTCTGTAGTCACATCATGGAAGCGTGGTTGGTAACTACTTTGAATGTTATAAGATATAGGAATGGGCGGTAGTGTTTGACAGCGAGCAAGATGGCAAGACACTCCTTTTCAGTAACGTTTTAATTGCGTTCAGCTTTTTAGAGCATCTTACTGAAGTAGGTTACGGGATGATCGACCACATTATCATCCAATTGATCCAAGATAGCTTCAACGGCATAATCAGAGGCATCCATGAACAACATGAAAGTCTTGCCATAGTCATGATGGCAGAGAATCAGCCGTCGTTGCAGCAACTTCTTTAGGGTCTCAAACGCGGCCTTTTGTTCAGCACCACAATTGAATGGCGTGTTCTTAGCCAAGAAATGTATGAGGGCTCGCTGAGCTGGGAAAATTTGAGGATATATTGATGGTAATACCCCATCATGACAAAAATACTGGATTTCGCAAAGGTTTTTAAGTGAGGACATCTTGGATATAGCTTCAATCTTAATTTGAGAGGCTGATTCCCATCTTAAGAGATAGAATATGTAAGAAAATCCGATTTCTTCTGGAAGAAGGTACATTTGGAAAACTTCAATTTGATGTTGGATGCCCGCAAGCATTAGAACACGTCTTTTAAGAGGGTGAGTGCTTGTTGAAGGTCTTGGATAAAAAAATTGATGTCATCAAGATAGACAATACCATAACTTAGCTTGAGATCCTGGAGAATATGATCTATCACCTGTAAAAAAGTGGCAGGCGCATTTCACAATTCCTGAGGTAGCCAAATAGGTTGGAACTTAACCTTGCTGCAGATAAGGGCACATTTTTCTTGGTTCTGTGGAGAAAAGTCCATTTGCAAGTACCCACTAGCCAAGTCATAGCAGAAAAGAGCTTGGGTCCATAAAGTTGGGCTAGATCGTCTTTAATATGGGGGCTAGGATAACTATCCCTTTTTGTGAGGTTGTTTAATATGCGGTAGTCTGCAACTATCTGATGGCCTCCGTTTTTCTTCTTTATCAGTAGAAGAGGGGACAACTAAGGGCTTTGGGAAGGCACCAGCAACCCATCGTCCAACAATTGTTTGAGCTCAGTCCACATATGTAGACTCAACTTTGTTTTTGGGTAGGGTTTAGAGCAGATGGGATGGGCTCCCCTGACGTCAATGGTATGAGTCTAACTCTTAATATGCCCAAAGTCAAAATCAGATTTGGAGAATATGTCGCTATAGGCCTCAAGAAGAATGTGGACTTTGTCAAGCTCAGCTGGGTTTATTTATCAGATATATGAACAATAGGCAGAGTACATAGTGATTGGTCAGTGGGTAAGCCAACATCCACCATAGATCTGATACAGTGAACTTGCTTGATGTCCTCAATGGGAAAAAGCAGGCCTATACCAATCTCATGATGTTTTTTATGACTATGTCCTTCTTGATGAGATTCCACAGCAGGAGATTAATAGGTCGATGATAGTCTGGGTCTAGCACGCCTGGAAATACTCTGGGCTCTAGAAGACGAACTCCATTAATGCTGATTAGGTGCAATAAGCAGTTGTGGGGCATTTGCAAGGTAATCTTAGAGTCAATCACCCTTTTTCACCTACCTTAAATAAATACTCTTCAGAAGCATAGAAAGGGATATATTTAGGGCGTCCTCCAATTCAGGAAGCTTCTTTGTTTTCCGCCCCGCCATCGTTTAGTGTAGGCATAAAGCGGAGGAGTGCTACTCAAATGTGCAAGCATATTCTTTTTTTATTAAACTTATTGTTGGTCAGAAGCAGGGCGACCTCGTAGTTAAGCAGGTAGAGATAGCCATGTTCAGGTTGATGATCATGTCATACCTAAGTATAAACTGAGCTTCAATGAGCATATCGTAGGTATTGTTGGATAAAGCCACCTCTGTGGCCAATAGGAGAAGTTTTCTAATATGATGGGCAAAGAGGAGTAGGCCCCAATAGCGCGAGTGCTGGGAGGACCAGCAGTACTAAACTCATGAGTGTAATTGAGGTCAGGGGCTAACTTAATTTTTTATGAGTTTATGATGACACAAATTTACAGGGGATCCATAGTCAAGGATATCCATGACCTAAAATCCATTGATGACGACCTCCACCTTGGTTAAGGTTCCACCCAGGTTAGGGGAAAGAGCTAGGACCTCCATCAGATGAAGACTAGTGGCAAGTCTCTGGGCAGTCTTGTGATATTTCTCTTGGATAGACTGCAGAGTATAAACACACTTGGTGGATCAGATTAGCATTGAAATGAGCTGGTCTGCGTCACTGGAAGTATCAATAACCTCCAGCCCCCTCAGCACTTGATGGAGATAAATTCTGCGGGGTATCCTAGCCATATCCATTCTATTAGGGTTTAATATTTCAGGTCCTCCACTTAACCTGGGGGCTCCTAAGACATAATAACTGACATCTTCACGCTCCCTTTCAGATTCGTCATCAGAGGGGTTATCAATGCACGTCAGGGAGTCCATCGGATAATCAGTGAGTTCAGGGCTTTCCTTGTTGCAGGAGAAGCCCAAGAGCCGCTCATCTACCCTGTTAATTTTTGGGGTGGCGCTTTAATTGTCACAGGTCTACCTTTGGCCTTTGAGGTAGTGGGTTTGGGCTGCACTATGGCTACAGTTTTTGGGCTGGAGAGGGCCAGAGGAGAAGTTGAGGGAGGTAAATGTAGTGTCTTGAAAGGACGTGATAATTGAACCACTTGGGAAGGCCACTCTGTAGAAAGGAGAGCAAGGTAATGGGATGACTGCCTTCACTGGCTGGCTTTTTGGAGCTGGTGATGGAGGGGAGCACTGCCCCGTCACTGCTGTTATCCTCTAGCTATCCTCACGTGGTGGTGGATCATCTCGTTGTGGCAGCTCCATGGGAGAAGGTTTCGGAGGGTGACAACCATAGAAGAGGCTAAAGGGGTCAGAGTAGATTCTCACCTTGGAGCTCTTTGCGTAAGGTCAAGCTCATAGATGTCAGCCAATTCTAGAAAACCTCCTTGATATAACTTACATTTTGAAAGGAGCACTTTACTGAAGAGATATGCACCGCCAAGGAGGGATGGGGCGCCAATCCAGACAATAAAGCCACAATAGCATCGTCTAGTGGTAGCATCTTTGCAAGCAATAGAGGTTTGGCTTCACTATAAAACCACTCAATAAAACATGCGGTTTTTTTTCTCCTTTGAAAGCTAAAGCACATAAAGGCCTGTTTTTCCTTTGCAAACTCTGTGTGGAGCCAAATTCTTTAATGCGAGCTTGCTTAACCTCCGCCCAAGTGCTGAGGGTGGTCATGTGCAGAACCATTATCTCCTGAGCCACACTACTCAAGCAAGGAAGGATATACTTGTTTCTCTGCTGGTCAGTTGCTCCTTCCATAACAGATTCAAAAACGAAAAGAAAGGAGGCGATACTTCCCTAACCTGGGTAAACTTGTCTCAGAGAGGGGCTTTATAAATGGCTAAGACCCATTGCAGCTTTGAGTAGAGTGATGCACAAGCCTTTTAAGGCGAGACAAAGCACTGACTAGCAGTTGTTCTAAAGCAGCTAGTCTAGGGTCAGATGCAGCGAGGAGGTTGTGAAGGTCACTTTACCCACTAACCTCCATTTTTCAATAGCGTTTTGGTGGGTTACAGGGCCCCCTGTAGTGAGCACCATTTGTTGGAATCATTGTGGGTTTGATGCTCGATAGTGCTATTGGCACAGGATTCTAACAAATTATTAGGGTCTGGATTTTTGAGCTCTCAGATGCTTTTTTATAAAGAACAGGTAAACCATATACCACTTTAATGAAAATATTAAATTTAACACAGGTAGGGGATTTGTGTTTTGTATACATTAAAGCTTATTAGTGTTAACTTTGTGGTTAAGAAGCAAACCCTCTTATAATATTGCAGCCAGTATTTAAATCAACTTGAGCTTAAAGTGAGAGGGGCGAGAAATTATTATAGGCTATATGTGGCTTAATTGAAAAATATGGGTTTCAACCTATTGGAGCTCTAAAGACTCACCTTGCTTCAACTTGATGAAGATAATGGGTCAATAAAAGGTATGATGTACCCATGGGGCAAAAATATAATGTATTTCAACCAAAATATGTGGCGGGATAATATCTTCACTTTGTGGAACCCCTCCAAGCCTATAAAAGAGGGTCGTATCCGCTTAGATGCTAAACTAAACTGTAGCTGGGATGAGGAGGAACCTCAGCATATTTTCTCTGAATCTGCCACAGGTTCAGCGTAACTCTACTCCTCATAATAGGGCTATCAGGCCAAGGGGTGGGAACAGAAGTATTACCACAGTTTGAGAGATTTAACTAAGGATCAACTAGGGTTTTTGTGTGATATAATTCATGCTTTCCCTCTAAACCCTTTTCTCACAATATTGGATGTGCAATTGTCTGAAAGGGGTTGAGTGGTCTGGGCCCCACATACCTGCTCCAGAAGTCAAGAAATCTTTTGACACACTGGAGAAAACATTTTTTGAGGTAAGATAAATTTGGGAGCAGGGCTGCACTGGGGCATGGCAACCTTTCCCCCTTTGCAGAGCTGGCGCAGAACCAGCGCTCATCTACATTGTGAACCAGTTCCCCCTCAGAGAAGATCAGGATGGCTCAAGGTTGCACTTCCCTTTTTTCTGAAAAGGGATAATCCCCAATCCATCTGTATGGGACTGCATTGAGACTTATACTGGGAGGTTGACTAATATTTTCCACTAAGATCTAAGTAAAGTATTACTATCTCCCCAACTTAGTTTTTATTATTTGGACATTGTTCCTGGTGTTATGTTTATTTACAGAAAATGTAGGAAAAAGGTACCATGTAGCTCTTCTATATGTAATATGGAAGTCTGGAACCTTGTCAAGGAATGTAAGGCCAATGGTTAGAGAAATAGGAGTTCTAAGTAAGAACTTGGTCTGTGCATAGATTGCATCTGGCGCACACTGCAATTATACTTTTTGATTTCTCTACCTGCACGGTTATCCCTTTATCATAGATTATTTTTGCCAAGTTGGTGTAAATTAATTAAGTAGTTTATAAGGAGAGGGAAATTAGATATACTTAAATAAAAGATGATTTTATATAAGATCTATTTAAGTACTACAATAAAGTTGACTGACTTAAAATTAAATAAGGCTAAAATTTGAATCCATCTAACATCAAGATACTTGTTTTGATAAAAAATTTTAATTTAGGTTTATCTAACCAATTGTTTAAGTAATCAAAATATGTTACTCTTTTCTTTTAAAAGTTAAATGCTAAGGTAAAATGATGGTATCATAGATCAACAGTCTTGAATTGAGAAAAAGCTTTTGAACATTATTCTGGAATATGGCATATATCATGCTCTTTAGCTTTTTACTATAAAGTAAAAATATAAATCAATTTTGCCAAAGACACTTTATTAATTATCTAATGAATAAACACAGACTTTACTCTTTACCAGATACTGTATTAATATTACATTGAACAAACAGACTTTTGTATAGAAAAAGATACTGTATTGATGATCCAGTGAATATACACAAAACACACTTGTTTATTCCAGACACTGTATTGTTATCAATGACTCAGGAAAACAAATTTTGTTTTAGCCAAATATACTGTATCTATATGTATGTTCCAGTGAATATATACATATAATGATTTCATATATAGTAGCAAGTAGTGTGATTTGCCTGCAATTAATTCGACTACTAGACCAAGTTACTCAGAATTACTCTGGTCTATGATTTACCTAATAATCAGAAAAACAATTTTAGACGCTATAGTACAGATAAAACACCAAACTGCTTAGCTAAAACTATTGAACATATAGAATAAACCAATCATCAATCCCTGAGAAAACAAATCTAACTTTATAAAATAAAAGAAAACACCACCCATTTACTAAAATTTAAATACCCTAAAATCAATAATATCACTAATACTTACTTATACCATTGAGCTTATTAAATGACCAATTGACCAACAAGCACTTGACAAAACCATTAGAACTATCAAGTACACCAAATATCATAATATTCAGCTGAAACAAATTACCAATTATTATTTAAATTCTCTATAATTTTCACTTCTTATATAAAAGAAGATCATTTTATGTTAGAAATTGGAAATTTGGCTTTGAGGTGCACACTGACCCCCCGTCTGCCTATATTTAAAATCAAAGCTCCGCATGATGTATTTTGGCAGAGAATCATGCACACATATGAACACTTGTTTATATCATAATCAAACTTGATATCCGGTGTAGTCTATACTCTTTATTAATATTTAGTATATATAATATACACTTACAGAACTAAATAAAAAGTATTGTGAAATAAAAAAACCTTAAGTAAACTTAGAATTGTTAGGATATGTTGAGCTGAAAATCAATGAAACTTAACTTTAGATGAACTTTTAGCTTATAAATTTTTATGTGAAGCAATTTAGGCAAAAAATTAAGGTTTTAAATTGAACTATAAGTTAAGAGGCCTGGGATTAATAAGAAAGGACTACAAAATATACATGGAAATTTTTTGGGAAAAAGATCCTCTTCTAAAAAAGGCTCTAAAAAGTATGAAAAATATTAAGAAATTGTTAATATTTATTTAACCGAGGCAAGCCGACCAGGGGACAGGCATTACCGAAAGAAAGAAACGACACGAAACCTGAACAGGGTCAACTCCGTCGAAGAAAGTTTTTCCACCTCCGGATCGGGACTCTTTTTCTGGTTACGTCATGGGTAAGGTTTTCGTGTTATTAGACCTACTAACCGCCAGTAGTTTCCTTTGGCTGGCACCCCGATCGATGTGCGAAGGGCGGGAATCGAACCCGCAACCTTCAGGTTGGTAGCCGTACGCCCTTACCGACTCGCCTTCCACCCCTAAAATTGTTAACATTTAAATAAACCCTTTTTGAAGTCAGCATTGTAATTAAAAACTGCCTTATAATAGTCATTTATAATATATATACTTTTTAGTACTAGATGGTTTTATAATATATATACTCAACACTATATATTCTAAGTTGCTTATAGTTTATACTTGGACCTAATCCAATATAAGCGTTAATTTGTATTTGTGGGCAAAACTCTATAAGTCAGGTTGGAAAATGGCGCTGACCATAAAGGTTTTTATTGAGTTTTAAAAATTTTCAATTAATTTACACTTTTTTAGAGCCTATTTAAAGGAGGTTCCTTTTCCACAAAAAATTTGAAGGCAGTTTTATCCCCCAAAAAATTTTAAACCTAGTTTTTTCCCAAAAGACTTTAGTTCATCTTTAAGAGTGTTTCTTTTTTTCCAATTTATTTTAAATCACTAACTATATATATAATTTTAAACCTTCAATGTTTCTACATAAAAAAAAATTTATAAATTATATATATAAATATATTACCTCATAACATTATACTAATAAATAATTTTATTAAATTTATTTTGATTTTCTTGGTCAATCTATGCTAAATTTACTGATTGCCATCTTCAAAAAAATTTAGTAATTTTGTAGATTTTAAAAACAAGATATGCTAAATTAACTGATCACCATCTACAATAATCTATTTTATCAAACTTAGTTGATATTTATTGGTCAGCTTATGCAAAAACAATTGGCACCTATAATACTTTTAGCTCATCATGCTATGATCTCATACTTGCCTGGATTTTGAATATACCCCAGGCATAGGACATATATCAAAAGTTGCTTTGAAGCTATCGCTTCACTGATGCCAAAATTAAGTTTATCTGGAGTTGTATTGTCCCATAATTATCCATCACTTCCAAGTCCATTTTGATGTACTTGCTAAATTAATGGTCAGATACTGTACCATACTTCCAAAAGTAAATGGGACCTAAGTTGGAACATCCTTTTTCAAGAAAGAAAATTATCCAAATTGGTCCAGTAGTTTCAGAGTTATGTGTGAACAAACATAAAAAAACTGTAAATAATATATATATATATGTCATATTGGTACCCTTCCCCTTTTTCAAAGTCAGTTAAAAACTAATAATTTCATAAATAATTCTGAGTAGATCTTTAGAATTATGGAGAATATTTATAAAATTTAGAAATTTTAGAGATTATAGTTTCAAAGTAGAGTGAATTGAAGGTTTATATATTTAAGTTTACTTAATTAATTATTTTAAAGCAATCAGCAATGACAGTTTGGCATTTTAAGCTCCAAAAAGCCAAAATATAAACTTATTAAGATAATAAGACCCAATGTATCAGTAAAGAAAGAGATATCTTTACAGGTAAATAATTTCCTACTGTTTGGATGATCTATATGATAAAAATTTATTGCATATAAATTCATTTTAATTTTATTTAGGGAAGGCCAACCATAGGACATAACTTCTGATAAATAGTAACAACAGAATCATTAAGAAACCATAAGGGCACCCCAAAGGAGCTGAATCTACCTCCTGTTGCCAGCAGGACCACCAGTGGAAGGATGAGGGGGAATGTCAGGTGAGGCATGCGCTAAAACCAAGCATGGATGAAGGAAAGGGTCCAATGAAAGGAACCAGATGGGGAACAAGGATGACACCAACTGATGGAGGTGGGATGGCAGGTGGTCAAACAACCAAGCCTGGAAGTGATCCATAAGGTGATAATAGAAGCAGCGCACAGCTTCACAGAGGGAGGGCTAGTGCCAGAAGTCGTCAAGGACAATATTGTGGATCATCCATAATTGTATTACAGCAATCAGGGCGCGGAGAGAAGGATGTATAGGGGAGGTTATGGAAAAGGCAAAGATGAACTTCAACAGGCTGAAAGTCTGTACTTGCTCCTGGCAAAAGAAGCGCATAACATCCCACCAGATCGCATGTGATGGCTGGAAATCTTCCAAGTGATGGACTAATGACCCATACTGACCACACATTGCATGAAGACTGAGAGGCATTGGACCACTCAGCATTCTGGTACATCTTTATAAGGCCTCTCCACACGTGAACGTGAATCTAAGGTTGCAACAGAGGATGGTGTGTGTACTGCCAAATGTCCTTTTTGGCCTCCAGAGAGTATGTAAAGAGAATATCTGTAACTCTCTCATTCCCAGCAAGGTGGTGTGGGATGCAAACCCACACTTCCTGGGAACTAGCCATTAAGAGAATGGGAAGCAGGGCGCCGCGAAGGGTGCCATAACAGAAGGTACCCAAGAAAGGATGTACAACGCATTATACAATACAAGGTAAGCGAGAAATAACAAAACTTGGGTGGGCCCCAATGGGGAGTCCATAACCAGATGTAAATCGGTGCTAGGCGGCTTGGTGCCTCGATCTGGAGGGGACCAGGGCAGCCCAACAGTGCACCAGAAACTTTAGTTAATTGTTATAAAATGTAATGGCTAACGTTGTTGGAGAACTCCTCAAGGAGGTCCGCACACAGGTTTGCCCAAGGAACCATAAATAAAACGTAGAAAAAATGGGGAAGTTTTTTGTGAAAAGTCAACCAACAAGGAATGTTGGTCACAAAAAAACATCTTTAAACATCTTTGGGGTAATTCTGGGTCTGCAGAAGTGGTCCCAAGCACTGATTTACCAATAGACACATGCTTTCATCCAAATTGGTAGAATACACCAAAACCGACTTCACTTGAGTAATCAATTGAATTTGTAACCTACCTGAACGCGTGATTTTATAAATGGAATGGGTTTTGAACCCCTGTTCCCCTATCAAGTAAATCAAACCATCATCGTTAATTAAATAGCTCATCCGTTTTAACGCCTGAGCCAATACAAGGGGATAGGCGTTTTGCACCCCACTAGTACCAACCTGGTCATATTTGGCTTGTACCCAGCGTTGGTCTAGTGTGTGCCTGAGGTCAGGGAGGGCCTGTAGTTTCACCTTCTGGACCTCCTGCCGCCCACCTTATCCTTAGCTTGGTGCCTACTATCAAGTCATATAACCATGACAGAGTATGGGATGTCCAGCTTGTCAAGGTAATCCACACGGGCAATGATGGAGGGACATTGGGGTACCAGTCTTTTTAAAACGACTTGCCCACAGACTTCTTGTTTAAAATGGGGAGTTGGGCGACCCCTCTGGGCGGTGTGTCCACTGATGATGATTCTCCACTAAGCGCTCCTCATGAAGAGGAGAATACATTTGAAGTGGGGCAGCGTCTTATGAAGGCCCACAACAGAGGGATGAGAGGCAGTTAGTTAAGCAGAGATTGGGGGTGGGTAGGATTGCGGAGGCAAAGTGCATGTAAAATTAGAGCAGCCCGCATGTGACCGGTGCTGGTCTGAGAGTGTGGGGTTGGTGACTGCAGCAATCCAAGTGCCAAGTATTTTGGCGGCATGGGCTTTAAAGTTGAGCAGTCCCATACCACCACTATGGCGAGGGCCAAACATGACATCCAGGCGCACTGGGGGAGGGCGGCCTACCCAAAGCCATTCTTGTAGGAGGGCATACAGAGAGGTGAAGAAAGATGGGGAAAAGGCGATAGCATGGGCCACAAATCAGACTTTAGACAGGAGCATAGAGTTGGTGAGCACAACCCTGCCTGTGAGGTTAGTCTGGTGGGCTCTGAGGTAGGCAATGCGCTTCATGACATTGTCTAGGATGTGGTGCTCCATTACCAATGAGGCAAACCTTCACGCCTCTATTCACTCTCCCAAATGGCGCATTAGATCAGCAGTGGGTCTTGACATGAAAAGGAGTACAAGCGGGCAGTATGGGATGGTTGGGGCAAGTGAACAGAGAGCCAGCTTCTGGAGCAGGCTTACTAAGGGGTGCTGGTGACCGCGAGCTTGATATCAGTCAAGGAGAATGATTTCGGTTTTGGAGGCATTAAGGGTGGCAAATCTGACCCTGAACTAACACTGGATAGTTGCCTCCAGCACGTGTGCATCATGGTTGTTAGAGACCCTGACCACACAATCTTCAGCAAATGCCAGCATCCTAACAGGTGCTTGGCCTTGCACATGGACTCCAGCAAGGCGTGCATTCACATTTTGTAAAAGTGAGTCAAGGCTGAAGTTGTATAAGAATGGACATAAAGGGCCCCCTGGAGGAGCTTCCTTCAAGGGTGAACCACATCAGTCAGGAAATCAGGGCCACGCACTGCCATTGTGGCAAACGCTGTGAGCAACATCACTTAATTAATGAACCAGTGGGGAGGTGGAATTTGTGAAGGCAGGCTTTGAGGTAATCCCAGATGACCCTAGAATATGTTTTTTGGTTAAAGAACACAAGCGCCACAGTAGCCGGTGATTGGCAGACGTTGACCACTCTGTGAATAAGTCCCATATTGACTTTTTGGGGATAAACCTGAACTGCTCAGAGGAAATAACTGCAGAGGCAACTACCCCTAGGAGGTTGACCATATTTTAGTGATAACATAGTATCTGTATTAGTAAGTGATATGGGCTCCAGTTCTCCAAGTCCAGCTTATCCCCTTTCTTATACATCGTTATCATATAGGCCTCCTGGCCCCCAAAAATGAGACACGTTTCTAAAAGACATTTTTTCATTAAAGCAAGCATGGCGATGAGAGATAATTAATTTATTTCTTATGGAACTTGTACAGAATCCTATCTGGACCTAGGCAGTTCCTGTCCAGTGCACTATGAATGGAATACCAGAGTTTATCACGAGTAAATAAGTTCTTAACTCAAACTTTTTTCTCTCGTTGCAATCACTAATTGCAACAAATTCAATTCAAGACTAGGTAAGTTTGATAATTTCTTTGAGGAAATTAGTCTACACCCAATTTTGGGTATCAGTTAGGCTATCAAAGTAAAGGGCACTGGATTGGGCTCCACACCATCCAAAATTTGTTTCGCCCCAACAACACCGGCGGCCTAGATAAAAATAAAAAACTGGCGTTAAGTATTTTTACAGAGATTTTAGCCTGGCATGCGAAATGTAACCAGTTTATCAAAACTCCACATTCCCAGCCCCTGTAATCAGTGTAGCATGGGCTTCAAGTCTTCCTGTATATTAATTAAATGGCGTTTTATAAAAGTTGTGTGGAGATACGAACAACCATTTCCCAAAAGCAGTATATGTAGCTCCCCACTCCATGACCCACAGTTGGTTGGATCTTGGGTTTGAAACTAAAGATGCAGCGTAAAAAGCTGCACAGGTGCGTGTGGTGGTAGACCTTCTGGATAGTCAACAGGTGGTTGAAACAAAGTGTACTCAGTAGACCAAATTAAACCAAGTTATTGTTATGTTTGACTTCTTCTCCACAACAAATAAGCGCACAGTGCTGGTGCACCACCTCATGGTTGGGCTTAAGGCATATGGGGGAACTTCATTCCCAAAAATGCAACACTTTACGTTTATTCCAGACCTGTGCACGGGCAAAGCAATTGCTGTGATCACCCCAACTGCAGTCATTGCAATAGATTATACCCAAATCCCTCACCCCACAGTTGTATTTATTGATGGGCAGGATACCCGCCTGTTCCTCATCACGGTGGATAGTGCACTCCCTATCTGCACCTTTTTCGCGCTTTTGGCAACAAGGCCCACGCCTGCCCCACCAAAGAGGGCATCATGAAAACCAAAATCCTCCTCGACACAATGGCAGCCCAGACTCACATTATGAACTGGCTATTGACACTGACGCCGCCTTCACATGGGGCGCGCAGGGGGGTTACATTCAGGTCAAACCTGTTCCCTGCAGGAGCGCAAGAAGGCCATGCAGGCCTGCAGAGCAGCATCCAAGGCAGCGGCCATGGCTACGTCCATGATCCAACCTTCCCAGACCCAAGATGACATTAAGTCATTTGCTGCAGAAGCAGTTCGATAATCTGAGCCCCAATCAGATTAGGCCAACCAGCCTGATGACCCAATATGTTAGTTAGAAATACCTGAGCAACCTTACCATGCCTTAATCTAAACTGATTCTACCACCCATTTCCCTCCTATTTTTGTCAACTTTTGATGGTGAACAGCAGGAGCACAGTAACCCCAAAAGTTTGGCAGAAGTCAATTTCTCCAAAAACAAGAACCATACCAAAAAACTGTTGATAGTTTCCTAAAGGACCGCTATGACTCAACTGACTCTATTGCTTCCTGCACATGTTCTGCCATGGCACTTGTTGAAACCAAGCCAAAAGATGGGCAAGGGGGCCCTTCCCATAGCACCTAAGGTGCAATGGGGGAGCCTTTGCAATAGGGATGTTGAACATCGCTAGACTCAAGGCATAGCCGTCCCAGGCTAGGAAACTGAGTTTATTTAAAAAATAATTTACCTGTGGACATCTTGACCATCCAGAAAACCCACTGTCCACTGGCGCCAAGGTCACATGGGTAACCATGCTCCTCCCCTCCCTTTCTTTTTGGTCGCCACACTGTGGAAAGCTTATATGTGCAATCCTTAAATTTAAATTTATTTCCAAAAATTGTGCCTTGATGACCGTGTGCTTAGAGTGTCATTTTCATGAGATGATGAAATACATACTATCGTTAATATTTATGCCCTGACATGCGCATGGGAGTGCCAGGAATTCTTCTTGGCCATTACTTCCCTCCCACTTACTTCAGAACTGTTTTTGGTGGGCAACATGAATCGCTGGGACAACTTGGCCACCAACCGCTGGCCTTCAGCGCCTGCCCCCTGCAGGGGCACGTCAAACTTTGCGTTCTAAAAAGCCACTTTGGGGATGTTTGTTAACCTACCTAAACATGCACCACTGCTCCCCAACATGTCCCATCCCTATGTGCACAATGGTCAGCTGAGGTCTATGTCATGCATTGACCTTATTATTGCCCGTTTAACTTTCAGTCTCAGGTTGTGCACTTTATGATGATGAAAATCGATTTCTCCAACCGCAGGTTAGTGACAATTTCCTTCTATTTGTTGCACCCAGCGTCACAGGCGCCAAAATGGTGCAAGATTCATCCAGCTGAAATACATCGCCCAGGTTTTCATCATGGTTGGACACCAAAACTTTGGCACTGGAGTTCACCACACTATTTTGTGTGGACCCACTTACTACTCGGTCAGCCTTCAAAGTGAACACCATCTGCCAGGCATGCCACCTCTCATTGCATCTCTCTTGGGCTGCCTCAGCGGTCATTATGTGCACGCTTGCAGAAGTGGACCACTCATATTCTAATTTCCCTGCTGCAGGATATAGCCCAGCTTGGGTCACAAGTGGGCAGAGGTGTCTGCTCACCTCAAAGCACTGGTAAGGCAACACAAACATTGCGTTTGTGTACAATACAAAGCAAAAAAATAACAGCAGGTGACATGCGCTCCAAATATTTTTTTTTCTAAAATTTCTTCACATCACAACAGAGCTTGGCTTACACACAGGTGAGGCGGCTAAACCACTCCATCGCAGAAACTCCAGCTGAAGTGGCATCCAAAGTTCAAAAATATTACTCTGAATTATATTGATCCAATCCAGTTGAACTTGCTGAAGTTGAATTATTTCTCAAAAGTGCACATATCTGCACTGTTTCCTGTTATCTGTAGTTGATGAATATAATTTCTCAGCACATACTATGGTATGCCGTTCATGGTGCATTGCACAGGAAATGCCCAGGTCCAGATGGGATTCCTTATGAGTTCTATAAGTGATATTTTAATTATTTCTCCTATTT
Organism: Massospora cicadina; assembly: GCA_022478985.1. NCBI lineage: Eukaryota > Fungi > Entomophthoromycota > Entomophthoromycetes > Entomophthorales > Entomophthoraceae > Massospora > Massospora cicadina. The sequence continues at coordinate 144,957 of JAKSZP010018486.1, forward strand.
GTTGCTAGCCTCAATGCTACAGTGTTTGTTGGACTCGTGACTCCTTTCTGGGGGCCAGAAGGCGAACACTATAATGCTGTATAGCAAAATGGAAAAGATGGACTTGGCCAACTGGCGCCCCATTTCACTTACCTAGATACCAAGTTATTTACTAAAACTATGGCCAACCGCCTAATGGAAGTTGCCTCTGATATAATCTCCTCTGAGTAATTCGGTTTCATTCCCAAGCAGTCTATATGGTACAACATACACACTGTAGCAAACGTCTGCAATCCACGGCTTTTATGCATTTATTATCTTAGACCAGAAGAAGGCTTATGATAGGGTCAACTGGGATCTTTCAAAGTCTGACTCCACAAGTTTTACCTTCCCTATCAGTTCATTTATTGAGTGATGTTGCTCACAGAGTCTTCCACAATGGCGTTGCGTGGCCCTTATTTCCTAACTTATGTGGTTCACCCTCAAAGGGTCTCCTCCAAGGGGACCCTTTAATCCCACTATTGTACAACTTTGGCTTTGACCCACTTTTATGCAATATGAATGGCCGCCTTACTGGTGTTCATGTGCAAGGCCAAGCACCAGATAAGATGCTGGCATCTGCTGATTAGTGTGGTTGTGGTTTCTAACAACCAAGATGCACACGTGCTAGTCTTTATTTTCTTGTAACAACCACTTTAATTACTACGATTAATTTGAACAGCAAATTTGGATAATCACACACAGGAAAGATGGGCGACTTTAATAACAAAAATAATACAACATGGGCGAGCATCGCAGCGAGCAGTGCGCTTAATGGTGCAACTAAGGGCAAGAAACGCCCTGGAGGGGGACCAGGAACCCAATCCGAAAAAATTGCAAACTCAGACAACATCTGGGTTTATGGTATTTACTGTAAAGCATGCGCAATATATGTACATTCAATTCAACCAACCTTTGTCAAAGGTGGATCATGGGATCAGACTCTTCCTTGGGGATGAGTCACTGACCCTGTGGGAGAAAACATGTGAGGCACAGCCCTCACTTTTCCCTCACGCGATGTACGTAGCCACCAACAACATGGGCCGCGGCTGGATCAATATTGGTTTCAAAACAGCTGATGAAGCTGATGCCGCAGCAAAAATCTGCATGGAAATTGCCCTCCCTGAGGGCAAAAAAATTGTGCGCACAGCGCGCACCAGATGGAACAAAGCAAAAACTTTGTTCATCTCTTTTGACTCGCTCCCCACCAACCTTCCTCATAAGGTAATTGAGGAGGAACTCCACAAAGGTCTCGTGGCCTACGGAGAAATCCAACAACTTGAATTACAGTGATTTCACTTAATGCCCAACCTGTGCACGGGCAAAGCTATCGCTGCAATCAACCCCTTCCCAGAAGTGGAAGGGACTTATCCAGAATTCCCCGCACAGCAGAATTTCACTACGCAGATGGGGGCCAGTTGGCTGCATTCTGAGTTACACTGGAACGCGCACCGCCCATCTGCAACCACTGTGGCTCACTGGGCCACAAGGAACATGCACGCCCTGTGAAAGAGGGATTAATGGAAAATGATTTTTGTGAGGAAGCTATGGACAAAGATAATGAAAACTTCGCCAAAGTGACTGATGGTCACCACCCATTCCGCTGGGGTGAAGATGGACTATACTCCATCGTGGACCCAGTTACAAGTAAACAATGTAAAGCGGCACAAAAAGCCTGCAAGTGAGCAGCGGCTGAAGCAGTGGCACACGCGGAGTCTGCCATTAACCCCAGACAAATTCAGGAGGATATTTCTGATATTCACTGAACCAACCAATCAGAACAATATGCCCAGGTCAAAAATTTTTACAGTAACTGGACTGAGTCACAAAGTGACATTAGTCATGTACATACTGAGGAACAATGCAACCGCATTTTGGGCGAATATGTGATGCACAATTCAACAAAGTTGAACCTCAAAAATATAAAATCCAATCAACAATCCGCATCAAATCAACATGAGACCTGTGTGGCAAAAGTTGACACAAATGCAAAAAACCGCAATTCCCTTGAATCATTAGGTCAGATCAAGGGAACCAACAATGGCAGTGAAAGAGTTGGAGTACAGATGCAGAGCATGGCCAAAATGAGCCGCGGTGGGTTAGGGCCAGAGGGCCCTCCCAACTGCTCCTGAGGCACCGCGGGCACCTCAGTGTCAATAGGGATGCTAAACATCGCAGGAGCCAAGGCTCATACGTCCCAAGCCAAAAAGCTGGCATTCCTGTGAAAACCTCTTGTAAACATCTTGGCCATCCAAGAAACCCACTGTCTACAAGGGGAAGAAGAATCCTGGTCAACCAGGGTCGCACCATCACAATCAGTATGGACGTCTCACTGTGGGGTGATCGTCCAAAACAACAAAAAATTTAAAATTGCAAACTCATCATCACACTTGCACGGTTGAGTCCTGGTAGCAACAATCACATGCCAAGAGGAAATAATTTCGTTAGCATGTATCTATTCACCGTGCACTGCAACTGAGAGAAAACAATTTTTTGAAAACATTTCTACTCTCACCCTCCCACCAGATACCATCATGTTAGGCGATTTCAACTGCTGGGATAACCCCAATACAGATCGATGGCCTAATCCCAGGGGATACCCACTTGGACACATTGAATATTGCACAATGAAGGCATCTCTTGGCTTACAGGATGCTCTTCCCCCCAATTCACCACTCCTTCCCCAAATGACGAGGCCCAACATACATGAGGGAGTGCTCATATCAATGAGTCTCATTGACCACATCCTCATCCCGCAATCCCACCACTCAAGAATCTCCAAATTTATAACAAAAAGATCAATTTTTCTTACCACCGATTAGTTATGGTGCAGTTAGTGCCAACCCAATCCCACACACAGGTGTCGCCTTGAAGAAAGCTTCACCCAGAAAATATAAAATTGCCCAAGATATCTGACTGGGTCAAAGACGAGGCTACAAACCCAGAATTCACAGTCCCAATCACTTCAGATCCCATCGGAACATGGGAAAATTTCAAAAAGGATTTAATCAACAAAACCTGACATATTGTATCACATAAGTACACCACAGACATGGCCACAATCAAGCGTACCTTGGCGGAACTAGACCACCTGGAGATAAATACTCTGAGATCTGGCTATAGCCCCAACTGGGAATGCAAATGGGCAGAAATATCCACCCAACTTAACAATCTCATCTTCAAACACCAACACAGAATCAAAGTATTGAACAAAGGTAAGTTCATAAAGGAAGGTGAAACCTGTTTGACATACTTTTTCCACCAATTCCACTCCCGCGGAAACCAGCCCACATGCACACAGGTCTGCAAGACCAATGGCACCGTGGCAACTGACCCTTAGGAGGTCAAGGTGGAAGTACACCATTATTACACCGAATTATATCGCGAAATGCCAACAGATCACAAAAAATTAAAGAATTTATTCAAACTGCCGAGATACAAAGTACACCACCGAATTACAATATACTATCCCTAATTACATGGGAGGAGCTTTGGGAGACAATTCGCGGTGCACCACGTAGGAAATGCCCAGGGCCTGATGGGATACCCTACGAATTTTACAAAAAATATTTTCAACAAATCGCCCCCTCCTATTGGCGTCTATGAACCAGAGCTTGTTAGAAACACGCCTATTACCAGGAGGTCATGAATCCTATGTTATAAACTTGTATAAAAAGGGTGACAAGTTGGACCTGGCTAACTGGCGCCCAATTGCACTCTCCAACACTGACACAAAAATTCTAACAAAAATTTTAGCAGCCAGATTAGGTGCAATTGCATCTGACGTCCTAACACAACCAGTTTGGGTTTATACCATGGCGTTCAATATGGAACAACATTCACCCTGTTGCAAATATTTGCCAATCCAAAGCAACTGGTGCCCTGGTCTTCTTGGATCAGGAAAAGGCGTATGACCGTGTTAGCTGGCTATACCTAAAAGAATGTCTACATGCCTTCAAACTCCCACCAAGATTCATAAAATGGGCGATGCTCCTAACAGAATCTGCAACCATGGCTGTATGCGGCCCTGGATTCCTAACAAACAAGATTAAACCACACAGAGGGCTCTAACAAGGGGATCCCCTCAGCCCACTGCTAAACAATTTCAGCTTTGACCCACTCCTCAGAGTAACTGACCCACGTCTCATGGGGATAACCGCACAAGGACAACCAACAGTCAAGATACTGGCCTTTGCAGATGACTGCGTAGCAGGTATAGAAAACAATGAAGATTCCCAACAGTTGGAACGCACTCTAGAGGAATACTCCAAGGTGAGCAATGCATCGCTCAACAAAAGGAAGACAGAATTCATCCTCTTAGGCAAATACACAAAAAATTGGGCCACAACATCAGAACCTCATACCAACACACGAAGAAAAAACCCAATCATTTTTCCCTTTGCAACACCTCCCACCACCAAGCCCTGTCCGACACCTTGAATCTGGCTAGAATCAGGGGGATATGCTAATGAGACAATGGAAAGTAACCTGTTACAACGGGTATCCAAACGCGTCGCCTCCCTCAAGGGAAGAACCCCAGGATTAACAGGGCGAGTTACAGTTGCTAACTCGCTCATCCTCCTAATACTGTGGTACCAGGCCCACGCAATTGCCTTCTCAACTACCTTTATAACCTCAATCCGCGTGCTTATCCAGGGCTGGCTGTGGCCTGGCTCTCACCCTCCTATACGGATGGAAACACTATTTGGCCCACGCTCAAGTGGAGGCATGGGACTAATAGATTTTGAAAGCCGTGCTAATCACATCTTAGGTACATGGATAAAGGAAATCCTTGCTCCAGACCTCCTGCAACAACATTGGTCCAGAGCAGCAAGGACTAACTTTGCACAGGCACTCAAATTAACAAACCCACATAGTCCACCAAGACTACTTTCATGCCTTGCCAAGCACCCTACTGCAACGGGTCCGCATGAAACCTCCCCTCATTTCAAACATATCCTCCAAACTATCCGCCATATGGGATGGACCATAGAGAACACAGGTACTATACAGGGAAGGGGAAGACCCAGCCCTCAATTCAAATTAAGAAACCCAGAAAATCACCCCAGAAAGATATGCTCGCAACAACCCCAAACATAGCTAAGATACCTAGATATGTTGGACATTCCTTATTATTTAACCACACAGAAGGCAATGTGGAAAATGACTCACCACCCACTCCTACAGCCAAGGATAAGAGAAAACGCTTGGCGCTGTCTGAAAAGGACTTATAGGACAGCAGACCGTTCCAACTCCCTCCACAAAACATGTGCAGTATGTGGAGGGGAGGGATCCCTACATCACCGCCTAGAAACATGCCCCCCAACCAAAGCTATATGGCAGAAAGTCGCACGCCTGCTCAAGATTCAAAAATGAACAGGAATTTATCGATATCAAAAAGCATCTTTGCACTCTATATCGAGTCACCAATCCCATCCACACTCCATTCCCTAATAATACCCATTACAATGTGGACAATACACACAATTGCATTAGATGCGTTCAAGGGCACAGTTCCAACCATTCATGGGATTATTAACAGATTACATGTCCACTTACTAGAGCACTTCCAAGCCTGGCTCTATGGATATATGAGACCAAGGTAAAGAGCGCTCATAGAATCATGGTTCCCACTCTGGTTCCTCCAAACAGATCCTTTCCTTCACACCTGCTCCATAGCAGGGGAAACCCCCTCAGAGTAGCGCACCAACCCCCCATACCTGGCAGTCCCTCTGGCAACAGGGGTAACTTGAGTACCCTGGGGTGCCCAATTTTTATATTTGTTGGTTATTCTCTTAGCTTCACGTATATTCAGTAATGTCCATCCCCTGGTTGACTTACCTCAGTAAATAAAGATGCACACGTGCTGGAGGCAACTATCCAGGATTACTCTAGGGTCAGTAAAGATGCGTTTAATGCCTCCAAAACAGAAATCATTCTCCCCAGCTGGTACCAAGCCCACTGGTCACCAGCACCCCATTTCCTACCCACTTAGCAGCTAGCTCACAGGTTCGCTTTCCCCACCACACCCCATACCACCCCATTTTGTGCTCCCTTTCATGCCATGGCCCGCTGCTGGTCTGGTATGCCATTTGGGTATGTGTCTGAAGGTGGGAGGGTACGCCTCATCGGTGATGGAGCACCATATTCTAGACAATGTCACAAAACGCATCACTTTCCTCAGAGCCTGTGGGATCTGCTAAAGGAGGCCACAAATAATATTTTAAGATGGAATATTTTACTTTTTATTAAAAGTATAAAATAATACTTCTTTTGGTTTTTTATGTTTTTTATTAAACAGGCAGGGCAAAACCAGCAAAGGTCCCTTTGTCAATACTACCTTTCCTATTTAAACTAGTTCAAATTTTGAGACCATCAATATTTGAGGCAAAAGAATGCAAAGCTCAGTCTTCCAAATTAGGAAATATAGGCTTTTAGCCTATCAGATTGAAGGTAAAATATTTTAGAGGTAATACTGACCCATGCGGTAACGATTTGATGAATTGTATCCAATCACCAGCAAGTAAAATTTTTTCACCTCGGCGGTGGTCTGACTCAGATGGTAATAATTGGGTATTTCGCGGTAGTTGGACTCAGATGGTAATGATTGGCTAATGTTTGCCTTATCATCCTCAAGTAAAATCTTTGCACCTCGATGGTGATTAGATTCAGATGATGGTGATTGGTTTACTCACACCCAATCATTGACGGGTAAAATCCTCTTGTCTAGCAAAGGTTCTGATCCATGCAATTTTATACTCCTTGTATTTGACTGAGGAGTTGGAGTATTTCATAATTATTAGTACTTACCATTTTAAGCTGATTCTTATGATAAATCATATTCCTCTGGTTGTTAGGATTCCACCGAGAATCCACTAGGGTTTTTTCGTTGTGGGAACTCATACTGTTGATATCCCCATTATTATTTAAAAATTTGGCAGGTGATGGGCCAATCATAAGAGCAGATTTGGGAACAATAATACCAACATTCTTTTTCTCAGATCGAAGAGGAGAATGTCCAACATTGCCCCCCTCAAGAATGTTGGTAGGGGTGTTGCGGTTATGGTAGTGTGATGCCTTATTATCCACTTGAGAGATAGAAAGGGGGTGCAGAGCTTATTGGCAACCTGCCCTTTTTTTGTTGTGGGTTTTTGGGGTTAATGTACATGCAGGAGGACTCCTTTTTGCTGGGTCCGTTATTAGCTAAAACTAAGGGAACTTCATAATTGAGCAACGATAGGATCCCTTGCTTCATATTGATAATGCCATCATATTTGATCATGAACTGCGTGCTTATAAGCATATCATAATCGTTGTTTCTAAAGCCACGGCGGGGGCTGATAGGATGAGCTTCCTAATATGAATAGGAAGCGATGAGTATGCACCAAGTGCACGGGTGTTATTGGGACCAGCGGTTCCAAAGTCTTAATTATACTCCAAGTCAGGTGCAAGCTTGATTTTTTTCATCAGCTTGGAAGAGATTACATTCACTGGGGGATCCTGTATCTAAGATGGCCATCACCTGAACTTTTTGGATCACCACTTCGACCTTTGTAAGTATCCCCTCAAAAGGGTGCAATAGCGCTAAGACCTCTTTGAGATGGAATTGGGAGGTTAATTTACACGCGGTCTTGGGGTAATTTTTCTTGATGGATTTCATGGTGTGGCTATGCTTAATAGGGCGTATGAGATGAGACACCACCTCATCTGCATCACTAGCAGTATCGATGACAATTGGCTCCCCTAAAATTTGGCAGAGATAGGTCTCTTCGGGTATGGTGGCCTCGTCTACTCCTCCAGCGTTCAAGCAATTGGGGACTTCCACTTCAGCAGGTGCCCCTACAACGTAATAGCTGACCTCATCCATATCCCCCTCAGAATCATCCCCTGGGGTATTTGTAATGCGAGGTAGTGGCATAAGTTGCTTAAGTGAGTTAGGCACATTAGGTTTGTCAGCAATAAGGGTGCCTTTCCCTATGCTGACATCTCTTTTCCCTGCTCCTATTCCTCGGCGTCAGCTTTCGTTTTCAAGCACATAGCCTCCATGTGGCCGACTTTGTCGCAGTATTTGCACTGAGGGCGTTCAGGATGTTTGGGTTTGGGGTTTTGCTCTTTAGGGCCCATTATCTGAAGGGGCTCCTTCTTATCCTCAATAGCTAAGTCTCGAGGCTTAGGCTTTGGATCATCAATGGTTAAAACACGAGGGTGAGATACTGCTCCACGTGGAATTTTGGGCTTATGGAAATTGGCAACATATATTAATGCCTCCTTGATATCTTGGATGGTATGGAAATAGCGTTTAACTGAAGTGATGTGCATTGCTAGCGATGGGTAAGAAGCCACTCCAGTCAAAACGGCGGCTATAGCATCATCCAAAGTCATCATCTTGGAGGTTAACAACGTCTGGGCTTCCAAATAGAATCGTTCTGCAAAAGCGACCACTGACTCTCCTTTTTGGATACTTATATGCTTGAAGGCTTGCTTTTTCATGCTTAAAGCCTGTTTTGAACCAAACGTATTTATGAGGGCCTCTTTAACCTCGGACCAGGTGCTAAGAGCGTCCATTTGTGGGACCATCACCTCTTGTGCCATGCGGCCCAAACAGGAAAGGATATGTTTGGCCTTCTGTCGATCAGTCGCCCCTTCCATAGCTGCTTCATAGACGTATAAAAACGAAGCATGTTACCCTCGCCAGAGATAAACTTGTATTTGAACGTTGGTTTGAATGGACTGGATTCACCCCCGGTAAGGGTATGAATAGCTGGAGCTTCTTTTATTGGAGTTTTGGTGCAGTAGCTCAACTGATCAAAGGTTCATGAAAGGCGATCAAACTGATCTTGCATGGCTTCGAGCCAGGTTTCCATTTTAGAGAGGGCTTCTAGAGGCTCAGATTTGTACAGTCTAAATTGAGCTTCGATCCCTGATTTATAAGTTTCAAAGTCTTCCACTCGATTTTCCATTGCAGACCTGAAAACGAAGTTGTGACACCATTGAGTTTAGGCTTAATTGAGCAGTTTCCATGGCTTTCACGTGATTCTTCAACTCTTCTTTCATTTGGTTACACCCTACATTGTCATGAGAGTGAGAACTTGGGCCTTGTACTCCATCCTTTATCTACTCATACTTCCGCTTGACCTTTGTTAGTTGAATATATATTTCTTTCAACAGCCCAGGGCTTTCTAGAGAAGCTTTCATCCTTGTTGCTTCAATTTCACATTCAGTCAGGCGATGTGCCAAATATTTAGTATTTCTCAACGAAGCTTTGAGAGCTAGCTCCTTTTCTAGTTGAACAACTTTGGTCGCGAGGGTGGTGGTGGTGTTAGATGGTTCCAGCGACAGATGACGTTCAAGCTCATCCACACGTGAGAAGGCTTGAATTATCTGTTGCTCCACTACGGCCACAAGCTATTCATATTCCTCTTGAAGGACAGAGTCAGGCGCTGACAAGTCACGATGGGTTTGCTCAATTTGCTTTTCTAATTCTTTAGCAAACTCCTCCAACATGGAGCGTTTGTTAGCAGAGGAGGCATTCAATTCATCCCTAAAGATCTTCATGGTCTCCTCAACATACTTTATAATCCCAGTGTCCATTTTATCAAATTGATCATGTAGCTGAATGATGAAGTTTTGATTGGCTTCCACACCAGACATGACTGCTCCAAGATGTTCAGAGGTCAGTTGGTACAACTTGTCATAGGCTAAATTCAGAGCTGCATGGGTATCTCGGTGTTGATGAAGCTCTTCATGATGGCCGGCTAAGAGATGCATCATATGGACCAAGGCAGGGTGAGCAAACTTGTGTACATAGGTGGTCAAATTTGTAAGCTGATCATAGGTTTCTGGGAGGACACTAGTCTCATAGAGAAACAAGTGGTGTTCCTTTACCAACGATGCTCACTCACGAGATGCAAAGTCGCCAGGATTAAGGATGCCATGAGTAAGATCTCTCACAGCTTCAGTGGCTGGCCAAGTGATGTGATGAGACTCAGGTATTAATATAGGTTTAAATAGTTGTTCTTCAAATATTAGAGTAGTAGGACTATCCATGCGATCATCTTCTTCAGTTTCTTCTCCATTTCGCACCCAGCGGGTGACACTCTCCATTTCTTTATTGTTTTAAATTTATTTCAGGGAAGGCTGACCATGGGATGGACACTTCTGAATATGACTCAGAAGAGACAAAACTCAGTACCAGGGGAGGCACCCCAGAGAAGCGATGCTATCTCTTGTTGCCAGCGGGGACGCCACTATGGAGAGGGGAGGGAACGTGTGGAGGGGCCGTAGCCACAACTGAACACGTGTGGAGGAAGGGGTCTGATTTGATGAACCAGGCTGGGAACCAGGAGGAGACCAGCTGTCGGTGACGCGGTGGAAGGTATCCAAACATCCACGCTTGAAAGTGGTCTACCAAATGAGACCGGAATCTGTGGACAGCTTCTGGGAGGGTGGGGGTGGAGCCTGCGATGCCATCTAAGACAATCGTGTGGATGGTCCACATGGCGATTGCAACCACCAAAGCACGGAGGGAGGGTGGAAGAGAGGAGACCAATGATAGAGCAAATATATCTCTTGACAGACTGAAGGGATGCGTTTGATCCTGGCCCAGCAGACGTTGAACTTCGCGCCATATCACTTTAGAGGTGGGGCACTTCTCCAGGCGGTGGAACAGCGTTCCATACTGGCCACACACGACACAGAATGAGTGTAAAGCGTTAGAGCGCTCAGCTGTATGATACATCCGCCTCGGGCAGCACCACACATGGAAGTTGACTTGAGGCTGCAACAGAGGATGGTGTACGAATTTCCAGATAGTTTTTGGGTCTCAATGGAGTAAGGGATGTCCATCATGTCCAGGTAGTCCACCCTGGATAGGACATGGGGCCGAATGAGGATCACGCCATCGTGGATGGGTAGCCCCTGTACCTCTTGTGTGAACTGAGGAGAGGGGCGGCCTCTTCAGGTTGTATGTCCGCTAGTACGAATTCTCCATTCAGCACTCCGCATGGAGTGTAGGATTCGTTTGTAGTGGGTTTTAGTCCCGTGAGGTCCTGTGGCCGATGTGTGTGATGCAAGGTATTTCATCAGGAAGTGGGGGTTCGATGGATTGTTGAGGCCCAAGGCGTGGGAGAAGTTGGAGCGGGCTGCGTGGGACCAGTGTTGGGAGGGGAGTGTAGGGGCAGTGACAGCCGCAATCCAGGTGCCCAGGATCTTGGCAGCATGGGCTTTGAAGTCATTTAGGCCCATGCCACCATGATGATGAGGGCCAAACATGACCTCTAGTCATACGGGTGGAGGGTGGCCTGACCAAAGCCATCCTTGCAGCAAGGCATACAAGGATTTGAAGAAGATTGGGAGAAGGGGATGGCGTGGGCTCCAAACCAGACTTTGGAGAGGAGCATAGAGTTGGCTAAAACAACCCTTCCAGTGAGGGAAGTAGGGTGGGCTCTGAGAGAGGCAATTCGCTTCATCACGTTGTCCAGAATATGGCACTCCATTACTGCTGACGCGTATCCGCCTGCCTCCATCCACACGCCCAGATGGTGTACCGGTCCTATGGTAGGACGTGGAACAAAGGGGAGCACCAGTGGGGCAGTGTGTGTTGAGTGAGTGGGGCGAGGACATGGGCGAGCAGATGAGCCGGGTTGGGAACTAATTTCTGGGGTCCAGCAGTTCTAAAACCGACCAAGGAGGATGATTTCGGTTTTGGAAGCGTTCAGTGCCGCGTTGCTTACCCAGGAATACTCCTGGATGAGAGCTTCAAGCGCGCGTGCATCTTGATTATTAGACACCCCAACCACACAATCATCTGCAAATGCCATTATCTTGACTGGGGCTTGGCCTGACACATGAACCCCAGTGAGTTGGGCATTCACACTTCACAGTAGTGGGTCAAGGCTGAAGTTGTATAAGAGTGGGCTGAGGGGGTCCCCTTGTCGCAAGCCCCTTTGAGGGCGGACTACTTCCATTAGGAAGCCAGGGCTACGTACTGCCATTGTTGCAGATTCCGTGAGCAGCATTACCCAGTTGATGAAGCAAGGGGGTAAGCGGAACTGATGAAGGCTGACCCTGAGGTATTCCCAGTTTACTCTAACATAGGCCTTTTGTTGGTCCAAGAGTACAAGTGCCCCAGAGGCTGTGGATTGACATACATCATCCACAGAGTGCACGTTATCCCAAATCGACCTTCTGGGCATGAAACAGAATTGTTCTGGGGAGATGGTGGCAGATGCTACAGTCCCTAAACGGTTAGCCATGATTTTTGTTAAAATTTTAGTGTCTTTGTTTGTTAGAGAAATTAGTGCCAGTTGGCTAAGTCTAGCTTATCCCTTTCTTGAAGAGTGTGACAGTAAAGGCCTCATGTCCTCCTGGTAGGAGGCACGTTTCCAACAGACTTTAGTTAAGTGAGGCAAGCAGAAATGGGGATATATATTTGAAATACTTTTTGTAGAACTCATATGGAATACCATCTGGGCCTGGGCATTTTTGGTTTGGCGCACCGCAAATGGCTGTCCATAATTTGGTTGGAGTAATCAAATTTATTATTTCTGGGTATCGGAAAATGGTGCAGATGTGGGCTCAGTTGAGAAATTCTGCCACTTCAGCCAGCTGAATTGGATCAGATTGGTACAACTTGGAGTTATACTTTTGTGTTTTAATTGCCACTTCAGCTGGTGTATCCGCAATTGAATTATCCGATCTTTGCACCTGTGTGCAGGCCACGCTTTGGTGTGGTGCAATTTTTTTTTAAAGAAATGTCCAGTGCACTTATCACCTTTTTTGATGCGTGTGGCCCTGTACTGAACACAAACCCGATGTTTGTGTTGCCTTTTGAGTGTGTTGAGGTGATAGCTGCCTCCGCCCACTTCCAGCCCCATGCAGAGCTGTATCCTGTAGCTGGGATGTTGGACTCCAGGTGTGCCAACTCTGCCAGAGCGCGCAAAATGACCTCCGATGTGGCTCATGAGCATCTAGAGAGATGGCGAGAGTGGCAGACGGTGTCATCTTTGAAAGTTGCCCATGTGGAAATGGGGTCCGCGCAAAATGGTGCAACAAACTTTTTTGCCAAAGTTGCTGCTTCCACCCACATGGAAAATCCTGGCAACGCGAGCTCAGAGGGGCGGATTTTGCACCAATGTGGGGCCTTAGCAACTGTGACAGGTAGGTGGTAGGTTAGCGAGACCAGTCAATGGTCAGAGAATTCCATTTTTGTTGTTTTGAAGTGGGAGATGTGGAGTTGGAATTTCGCCAGCGTTAGGATAAGGTCGATGCAGGTCATGGACCTTAGTTGGCCGTTGTGGACATGGGGATGCATCATGTTTTGAGCAGCGGGGCATGTCGCAGCAGCACATCCATTAACCTGAGGGTGGCCTTTAGAAAGCGCAGTTCTATGTGACCCTGGGGGGCGTGGGGCGAGGAAGGCCATTGGTCCATTGGTGTGTTTAGCCAACAGTTCATGTCACCAACTAGGAAAGAGTCTGGGGGTAGCGGGAGGGATTTGACTGACAAGAAAAATTCCCAACGCTTGCGTGCACCGTTTGGGGCATAGATGTTGACAATTGCATGCGCTACATCAGCCCACAAGAAAGTGACAACTAAAACTTGGTCATTTAGGAATGTTTCTGAAGATAAAATTTTATAAAATTATTTTTAAGAATTAGCACCCCACAGTGCTTTGACCAAAAAATAGGGATGGGAGAAGCATTGTTTTCCAAGCTTCCTCGGAGCCTCATGGACAGTGGGACTCCTGGATGGCCAGGATATCCACAGGTAAATTGTGTTGTAAAAAACTCAGTTTCCTAGCCCAGGATGGGGAGACCTTGAGTCTGGTGATGTTCAACATCCCTAAAGTGAAGGTTTTTCCCATCACACCTTAGTGTGAGGGGGTGGGCACCTGGGCCCACCAGCCTTCTCTAGATCCCCACGGGCCTTCACAGCAGCAAGGGTGTTAGCAGCAATGCTATTGGGGTTTTTGTTAATTTTTGCGGAAAAAGTTGTGTTGGCTTTAGCCTTCACTTTTTGTTTTCCTGACGTCAGACAAATTTTTTGTGGTGCAGATGAGTTTGGTGCACCGTTGAGCGCGTCAAAAAAAATTTTCAGATGGGATAGGTCCCAAGTTGGTTTTGACCAGAGCTTAGGTGCAACTATTGGGTGAGATTGAATCCCCCATTAGATCCTCAGATTGAGTGGCCCACTCGGCATGGGCTTCCCAATCTGATTGGTTGATGGATTCCCAAGTTGATTCCGCTGCAAAGGTTTCCATGTCCTCCTGGCGTTGTGAGTGTGGGATAGCAGTGGTGGCTTTGGCCGCTTCCTTGGCTGTGGCCCTGAGGGCCTGCTAGGCCTTCTTTCACTCTTGTGGGGAGATAGGCTTTACCAGAAGGTAGCAGCCTTGTGCTCCCCACGGGAAAGCCTCTTTGGTGCTTGCAGTTGGTTCATAGTGCGCCTCTCCGCTGGCCATGGCCACTGAGGGGTGCTCTTGGATTGTGACGCCCTCCTTGGTGGGGCATGCGTGTGCCTTATGGCCAAACGCGTCACAGTGGGTGCAAATGGGGGGCGCGCTGTCCACGGTCACCTGGAATGGGTGGGTGGTATGCCCTGCAATATCAATAAAAATGGAGTGCAGGATCTGGGTTAGGTCCTTCGCAATCTCCTCAGTTGGGGTCAGGACTATGATGGCTTTGCCGGTGCACAGGTGGGGCATCAGCGTGAAGCGTTGCATTTTGAAAGATTGCATTTCGCCATATACGGTGAGACCATCTTTCAGGTGTTGTTCCAAAATGTCACGTTTTACTGTAGTAGGCAAAAAGTCAAACATGAGGAAAATTTGGTTTGATTTTGTCCATCTGGTGTATTTGGTTTTGATGACCCATTGCCCTTTGGGGAGGTCGACCACTATGCACACTGCTGCAGCCTCGTCTTCTGCCTCTTTGCTTTTGAAACCTAGGTCCAGCCAACCGCGTGACATGGAGTGAGGCGCGACGTACACTGCAGTCGGGAAAATTTGTGCACATCTTCACAAAATTTTTCCCATAAGGCCGTTTGTTGGATGTCCAGAAACACGCGGACTCCAAATTCCACCAACGAAAGTGGCTGGAAGTGTGGCGTGTTGATGTACTGGTTGCATCATGCTTGCCATGTGAGCATCTCCAGGGAAATAGTGACCGCCAGTTTTTAAAATTTTTGTCTATTCCGCAGGTTTCTCTGGGGCGTTTTTGAACGTTGGAGGCCGCGGGTCTTCCACCTGCTCCTCTTACCTTACTTGCCCAACTGCTCCCTGACATGGGCGCAGACTAATCTCCTCTGTGAGATTATCAAACTAGATTCAGTCTTGAAACATAATAGGTTGCAAAAGTGATTGCAATGAGAAAGAAAAGTTTGCAACGAGAAAGAAAAGTTTTGACACTCTCCATTTCTTTTTCTTTTTTAACACTTATTGAAGTATTCAGGGGACTCGACCCCCGCGTTGGGCTCCAATTTGTGGGATCCACTAAAGGAGGCCACAAATAATATTTTAAAATGGAATATTTTACTTTTTGTTAAAAGTATAATTTAATACTTGTTTTGGTTTTTTATGTTTTTTATTAAACAGGCAGGGCAAAACCAGCAAAGGTCCCTTTGTCAATACTAGCTTTTCCTATTTAAACTAGTTCAAATTTTGAGACCATCAATATTTGAGGCAAAAGAATGCAAAGCTCAGTCTTCCAAATTAGGGAATATAGGCTTTTAGCCTATCAGATTGAAGATAAATTTTTTTAGAGGTAATACTGACCCATGCGGTAACGATTTGATGAATTGTATCCAATCACCAGTGAGTAAAATCTTTTCACCTTGGCGGTGGTCTGACTCAGATGATAATGATTGGTATTTCAGCGGTAGTCAGACTCAGATGGTAATGATTGGCTAATGTTTGTGCTATCATCCTCGAGTAAAATCTTTGCACCTCAATGATGATTAGATTCAGATGATGGTGATTGGTTTACTCACACCCAATCATCGATGGGTAAAATCAACTTGCCTAGCAAAGGTTCTGATCAATGCAATTTTATACTCCTTGTATTTGACCAAGGAGTCAGAGTATTTCTTTTTTAGTACTTACCATTTTAAGCTGATTCTTATTATAAATTTATTGCAGGGAAGGCCGACCATGGGACGGACACTTCCAAATATGACTCAGGCTAGATAAACTTAGTACCAGGGGAGGCACCCCAGAGAAATGATGCTATCTCTTGTTGCCAGTGGGAACGCCACTTATGGGGAGGGGGAGGGAACGTGTGAAGTGGCTGCAGCCACTATTGAGCACGTGTAGAGGAAGGGGTCTGATTTGATGAACCAGACTGGGAACCAGGAGGAGACCAGCTGTCAGCGACGCGGTGGGAGGTATCCAAACATCCACGCTTGAAAGTGGTCCACCAAATGAGACCAGAATCTGTGGACAGTTTCTGGGAGGGTGGGGGTGGAGCCTGAGATGGAATCTAAGACAATGGTGTGGATGGTCCACATGGCGATTGCAACCACCAAAGCACGGAGGGAGGGTGGAAGGGAGGAGGCCATTGATAGAGCAAACATATCTCTTGACAGACTGAAGGGATGCGTTTGATCCTGGCCCAGCAGACGTTGAACTTCGCGCCATATCACTTTAGAGGTGGGGCACTTCTCCAGGCGGTGGAACAGCGTTCCATACTGGCCGCACACGACACAGTATGAGTGTAAAGCGTTAGAGTGCTCAGCTATATGATACACCCGCCTCAGGCAGCGCCACACATGGGAGCGGACTCGAAGCTTCAACAGAGGGTGATGTACATATTTCCAGATTGTTTTTTGGGTCTCAATGGAGTAAGGGATGTCCATCATGTCCAGGTAGTCCACCCTGGATAGGACATGGGGCCGAAGGGGGATCACGCCATCATGGATGGGTAGCCCCTGTACCTCTTGTGTGAACTGAGGAGAGGGGTGGCCTCTTTGGGTTGTATGTCCACTAATACGAATTCTCCACTCTGCGCTCTGCATGGAGAGTAGGATTCGTTTGTAGTGGGTTTTTGTCCCGTGAGGACCTGTGGCCAATGTGTGTGATGCGAGGTATTTCATCAGGGAGTGGGGGTTTGATGGATTTTGAGACCCAAGGCTCGGGAGATTTTGGAGCGGGCTGCACAGGACCAGTGTTGGGATGGGAGTGTGGGAGCGGTGATGGCCGCGATCCAGGTGCCCAGGATCTTGGCATCATGAGCTTTGAAGTCAAGCAAGCCCATGCCACCATTATGATGAGGGCCAAACATGACCTCTAGCCGCACTGGTGGATGGCGGCCTGACCAAAGCCATCTTTGCAGCAATGCATACAAGGATTTGAAGAAGCTTGGGGAGAAGGGGATGGCGTGGGCTCCAAACCAGACTTTGGAGAGGAGCATAGAGTTGGCTAAAACAACCCTGCCAGTAAGGGAAGTAGGGTGGGCTCTGAGAGAGGCGATTCACTTTGTCACATTTTCCAGAATAGGGCACTCCATTACTGCTGACGCGTATCCGCCTGCCTCCATCCACACGCCCAGATGGCGCACCGGTCCTATGGTAGGGCGTGGCACAAGGGGAGCACCAGTGGAGCGGTGTGTGTTGAGTTAGTAAGGCGTGGACGTGGGCGAGCAGATGGGCTGGGTTAGGAACTAATTGCTGGGGCCCAGCAGTTCTGAAACCGACCAAGGAGGATGATTTCGGTTTTGGAAGCGTTCAGTGCCGCGTTGCTTACCCAGGAATATTCCTGGATGAGAGCTTCAAGCGCGCGTGCATCTTGATTATTAGATACCCCCAACACACAATCATCTGCGAACGCCAATATTTTGACTGGGGCTTGGCCTGGCACATGGATCCCAGTGAGTTGGGCATTCACCTTTCGCAGTAGTGGATCAAGGCTGAAGTTGTATAAGAGTGGGCTGAGGGGGTCCCCTTGTCGCACACCCTTTGAGGGCGGACTTCTTCTGTTAGGAAGCCAGGGCCACGCACTGCCATTGTTGCAGATTCCGTGAGCAGCATCACCCAGTTGATGAAGCAAGGGGGTAAGCGGAACTGATGAAGGCTGACCCTGAGGTATTCCCAGTTTACTCTATCATAGGCCTTTTGTTGGTCCAAGAATACAAGTGCCCCAGAGGCTGTGGACTGACATACATTAGCCACAGAGTGCACGTTATCCCAAATCGACCTTCTAGGGATGAAATCGAATTGTTCTGAGGAGATGGTGGCAGATGCTACAGTCCCTAATCGGTTAGCCATAATTTTTGTTAAAATTTTGGTGTCTGTGTTTTTTAGAGAGATGGGGTACCAGTTGGCTAAGTCAAGCTTATCCCCTTTCTTGAAGAGTGTGACAGTAAAGGCCTCATGTCCTCCTGGTAGGAGGCGCGTTTCCAACAGGCTTTGGTTAAGTGAGGCAAGCAGAAGTGGAGATATATATTTGAAATATTTTTTTTAGAACTCATATGGAATGCCATCTAGGCCTGGGCATTTTTGGTTTGGCGCACCGCAGATGGCTGTCCATAATTCGTTCAGAGTAATTAAATTCATTATTTCTGGGTATCAGAAAATGGTGAGGATATGAGCTCAGTTGAGAAATTCCGCCACTTTGGCCAGCTGAATTGGTTCCGCTCAGTACAACTCGGAGTAATATTTTTGCATTTCAATTGCCACTTCAGCCAGTGTATCCACAATTGAATTATCCGATCTTTGCACCTGTGTGCAGGCCACACTCTGGTGTGGTGCAAATTTTTTTTTAAAGAAATATGCGGTGCACTTGTCACCTTTAGTGATGCGTGTGGCCCTGTATTGGACACAAACCCGATGTTTGTGTTGCCTTTTGAGTGCGTTGAGGTGGGCGGCTGCCTCCGCCCACTTCTGGCCCCATGCAGGGCTGTATCCTGTAGCTGGAATGTTGGACTCCAAGTGTGCCAATTCTGCCAGAGCGCGTGAGATAACTGCCAATGTGGCTCATGAGCATCTGGAGGAGAGATGGCGAGAGTGGTGGATGGTGTCCTCTTTGAAAGTTGCCCATGTGGAATTGGGTCCGCGCAAAATGGTGCAACAAACTTTTTTGCCAAAGTTGCTGCTTCCACCCACATGGAAAATCCTGGCAACGCGAGCTCAGAGGGGCGGATTTTGCACCAATGTGGGGCCTTAGCAACTGTGAAAGGTAGGTGGTATGTTATTGAGACCAGTCGGTGGTCGGAGAATTCCATTTTCATTGTTGTGAAGGAGATGTGGGGTTGGAATTTCGCCAGCATTAGAATAAGGTGATGCGGGTCATGGACCTTAATTGGCCGTTGTGGATGTGGGGACGCATCATGTTTTTGAGCAGCAGGGCATGTCATGGCAGTGCATCCATTTACCCAAGGGTGGCCTTTAGAACGCATAGTTCAACGTGACCCTGTGGGGCATGGGGTGAGGGAGGCCATTGGTCCATTGGTGAGGTTAGCCAACAGTTCATGTTGCCAACTAGGAAAGAATCAGGGGGTAGCGGGAGGGATTTGACTGACGAGAAAAATTCCCAACGCTTGTGTGCACCATTTGGGGCATAAATGTTGATGTTTGCATATGCTACATTGGCCCACGAGAAGGTGATGACAAGCACTCAGCCATTTAGGAATGTTTCTGAGGATACAAATTTAAAAAATTATTTTTCCGAATTAGCACCCCACAGTGCTTCAACCAAAAGGATAGGGATGGGAGGAGCATTGTTTTCCAAGTTTCCTCGGAACCTTGTGGACAGTGGTACTCCTGGATGGCCAGGATATCCACGGGTAAATTGTGTTGTAAAAAACTCAGTTTCCTAGCCCGGGATGGGGAGGCCTTGAGTCCAGTGATATTCAATATCCCCAAAGTGAAGGTTTCCCCCATCGCACCTTAGGTGTGAGGGGGTGGGCCCCTGGGCCCACCAGCCTCTTCTAGGTCCCCACAGGTTTTCACAGCAGCGCGGGTGTTAGCAGCAACGCTATCAGAGTTTTTGTTGATTTTTGCGGAAAGAGTCGCGTTAACTTCGGCCTTCACTTTTTGTTTTCCTGACATCAGATGAATTTTTTGCGGTGTGGATGAGTTCAGTGCACCATTGAGCAGGTCAAAAATTTTTTTTCATTGGGATAGGTCCCAAGTCAGTTTTGACCAGAGCTTTGGGTGCAACAATTGGGTGAGATTGAGTCTCCCATCGGATCCTCGAATTGAGTGGCCCACTTGGCATGGGCTTCCCAATCTGATTGGTTGATGGATTCCCAAGTTGCTTCCGCCGCGAAGGTTTCCATGTCCTCCTGGCGTTGTGAGTGTGGGATAGTGGTGGTGGCCTTGGCCGTTTCCTTGACCGCGGTCCTATGGGCCTGCTTAGCCTTCTTCCATTCTTGCAGGGAGATAGGCTTTACCAATAGGTGGCAGCCTTGTGCTCCCCACGGGAAAGCCTCCTTGGTGCTTGCATTTGGTTCGTAGTGCACCTCTCCATTGGCCATGGCCGCTGAGGGGTGCTCTTGGAATGTGACGCCCTCCTTGATGGGGCATGCTTGCGCCTTGTGGCCAAACGCGTCACAGTGGGTGCAAATGGGGGGCGCGCTGTCCACAGTCACCCAAAATGGGTGGGTGGTATGCCCTGTGATATCAATAAAAGTGGAGTGCAGGATCTGGGTTAGGTCCTTCGCGATCTCCTCAGTTGGGGTCAGAACTGTGATGGCTTTGCTGGTGCACAGGTGCGGCATCAGTGTGAAGCATTGCATTTCAAAAGATTGTATTTCGCCATATATGGCGAGACCATCTTTCAGGTGTTGTTCCAAAATGTCACGTTTTACTGTAGTAGGCAAAAAGTCAAACGTGAGGAAAATTTGGTTTGATTTTGTCCATCTGGTGCGTTTGGTTTTGATGACCCATTGCCCTTCAGGGAGGTCGACCACTACGCGCACCGCTGCAGCCTCATCTGCTGCTTTTTTGCTCTTGAAACCTAGGTCCAGCCAACCGCGTGACATGGAGTGAGGTGCAACGTACACCACGGTTGGCAAATTTTGTGTACATCTTCACAAAATTTTTCCCATAAGGCCATTTTTTGGATGTCCAGATACACGCGGACTCCGAATTCCACTGACAAATGTGGTTGAGAGTGTGGCGTGTTGATGTACTGGTTGCATCATGCTTGCCATGCGAGTATCTCTGGGGAAATCGTAACCGCCAGTTTTTTAAGATTTTTGTCAATTCTGCCAGATTCTCCGGGGCGTTTTTGAATGTTGGAGGCCATGGGCCTTCCACCTGCTCCTCTTACCTTGCTTGCCCAACTGCTCCCTGACATGGGCGCAGAATAATCTCCTCTGTGAGATTATCAAACTTAGATTCAGTCTTGAATTAAATAGGTTGCAATAGTGATTGCAACGAGAAAGAAACGTTTTTTAAGCTGATTCTTATGATAAATCATATTTCTCCAGTTGTTAGGATTCCACTGAGAATCCACTAGGGTTTTTTTGTTGTGGAAACTCATATTGTTGATATCCCCATTATTATTTAAAAATTTGGCAGGTGATGACCCAATCATAAGAGCAGATTTGGGAACACTAATACCAACATTCTTTTTCTCAGATTGAAGAGGAGAATGTCCGACAGAGCTCACAGACCACCCTCCCAGGCAGGGTTGTGCTCCCCAACTCTATGCTCCTGTCCAAAGTCTGGTTTGTGGACCATTTATCGCATTTTCCCCATCTTACTTCACCTCTTTGTACGCCCTCATACAAGTGTGGCTTTGGTTGGGTCGCCCATCGCCAGTGCGCCTGGATGTCATGTTTGGCCCTCACCATAGTGGTTGTATGTGCCTTCTCAACTTCAAGGCACATGTTGCCAAAATACTTGGCACCTGGATCGCTGCAGTCACTAACCCCATACTCCAAGCCCAATGCTGGTCACGCTCGGCCCACTCCAACTTTTCCCATGCCCTGGGACTCAGCAATCCTACCTACCACCATTCTCTGTTACAATATCTTGCCTCAAATCTCTCTGCTGCAGGCCTGCATGAAACGTCGCCCTACTTCAAACAAATTCCCTTCTCCATGCAGAGCGCTGATTGGAGAATTAGCATCTGTGGGCACACCGCCCAGAGGGGTCTCCTACTCCCTGCTTCAAACAGGAAGTACAAGGCCAAGCCGTTATGAACAATTTGATACCCAGGAGGTCCCCTACCATGGCCAGAGTAGATAATCTGGACATGTTGGACATCCCATATTCCCTAGAAACACAGAAAGACATCTGGAAGTACACCAATAACCCTCTTTTGCAGCCACTGGTTCGTCCCATGTGTGGCACTGCTTGAAACGGGTATACCATACTGCCAGGAAATCCAACGCATCACACTCCTCATGTGTTGTGTGTGGACAATATGGGACTTTGGTCCACCTCCTGGAAGAGTGCCCACTGTCAAAAGCAATCAGCTGCAAGGTTCAACGTCTCATTTGCCATAAGCAATCACAGACCTTCAGCCTCTCTAAGAACATCTTCGCCTTGTCCTTGAATCTCTTTATACAAACTTCCCTCTGAGCTTTAGTGGTGGCAATTGCTATGTGGACTCTTCACATGGAAGTATTGGATGCCATTTCAGGCTATACTCCCACCCTCCAGGAAGCTGTTAGTCAATTCCAGTTGCACCTTATGGACCACTTTCAAGAATGGTTCTTTTGGTTAAATACCATCCCATCAATGACGGTTGGTCTTATCCTGGATCCCGGTATGGTTCATCACTTCAGACCCTTTCCTTTGTATGTGTTCAATAGTGGTGCAAGTCTCTTATCATGATTCCTTCTTATTTTATTTGGCATTCCTGCTGGCAACAGGAGACAGCATTAGCTTCTCTGAGGTGCCCCTAGCTTATATTTGTTCTCAATTATTACATATCAGGAGTGTCCATCTCATGGTTGGCTTCCCCTATTAAAATTTGAAATTTAACTTTAGAAATAAATTCATAACTCTGGGTATCAGAAAATGGTGCGGATATGTGCACCATTGTGAAACTCATCAATTGTGTAAGATTCAACAGTTTCAGACTTATGCAACTTGGAGTAAAAGTTATGAACTTCTACTGCCACTTTAGTTAGAGTGTCTGCGACAGTTTTTTCCAGCCGCCTCACCTGTGTGTAGGCCAAGCTCTGTCACAGTGCAAAGAATTTGTGGAAAAAGTAGGCGGAGCACGTGTCACCTGACATTATATTTTTGCCTTTAACTGAACACAAACGAGATGTTTGTGTTGTCTTACCAGTGCGTTTAGGCGAGCAGACACTTCTTCCCACTTAAGGCCCCAAGCTGGGCTGTATCCTGCAGCAGGTACATAGATTACAGTTGTTCCACTTCCACTAGCGTGCACTTAATGACTGCTAAAGCAGCCTGAGAGCGTCATTATGAGATGTGATATGCCTGAAGGATGGTGCTTCCTTTAAAGGCTAACTAGGTAGAAATTGAATTGGCACAGAACGGTGTGGCTAATTCTGGTTCAAAGTTTCAGTGTCCACCCATGCTGAAGATATAGTTAACATGATTTTCGCTGGGTGAAGTTTGCACCATTTTGGCGCCTGTGGTGCTGTCTTGATAAAGTGAAGGATATTGACACTATCCTATAGCCAGAGAAATCTACCTTCATCGTTGTAAAGTGTGCAATCTTGGGGCAAAAGTTCAATGAGGCAAGAATGAGGTCAATGCGGGACATAGACCTCAGCTGACCATTGTGCACATGGGGCAGGACATGTTGGGTAGTAACGGCGCATGCTTGGTTAGGGTACCAAAAACCCCAAGGTGGCTTTTGGAACGTGGAGTTCAATGTTCTCCTGCGAGGGTGTAGCGTTGAAGGCCAGCGGTTGGTGACTGGGTTGGCCCAGCATTTCAGGTCTCCCTACCACAAAGGGATTAGGTGGAAGTGGGAGGGAAGTTACAGCTGAGAGGAGATCCAAGCAAGCCCGCACACAGGTTGGGGTGTAAAAATTAACTATAGCACGAACTTCATCATCCCTTGAAAAGGACACAGCCAGCACGCAGCCATCAAGATATGAATTTTTGTATCTAAATTTAAAACCATAAGATGCATGTATAAGCACCCCACAGTGCAGCGACCAAAAAGAAAGGGAGGGGAGGCGCATGGTTGCCCATGTGTCCTTGGCGCCATGTGGACAATTGGATTCTGGAATTGCCAGGATGTCCACGGGTAAATTATTTTTTAAAAACTTATTTTTCTAGCCTGGGATGGTGAGACCTTGAGTCCAGCGATGTTTAACGTCTCTATAGTGAAGGCTCCCCAATCACAACTTAGGTGCAATCTGAAGGGCCCCTTTTTCTTCCTGCGCTGCTTTTTCAGCAGCTGCTTTGACTTATGAACGTGTGCCTTGCAACACCGAGTATTTGTCCTTAAAGGCTACATTTGCTTTAAGTTTATTCAAGTTTTGGTGTTTTTTTGATTTTGATTGGTTTTTTGTATTGAGGTGATACTTAGTGCACCATCAGAGGTTGACAAAAAATTGGGGAGGTTGGGTTGAAAAGTCAGTTTTGATCAGTGCATAGTAACTTTGCATGGGTGAATATGACTCAAATACCTGGTCTGCAGGTTGGTGGACCCAATTTGATTGGTGAGAAAATTCTAGAGCCACTTTGGCTGTGAATGACTCAATGTCATCTTGGATCTGGGCAGGCAGGATCACAATCTCTGCTGAAGCCGCTGCCTTGGCTGCTGCTCTATGGGCCTGTTTGGCCTTTTTGAGCTCTTGTGGGGACACAGGTTTAACCTTAATATAACACCCCTGCACACCCTTATGAGAAGACAGTATTGGTTTTAATGGCAGGTTCATAATTGGAGTCAGCGCTTACCATTGCATTGGAAGATTTTATTGCTGAGTGATGTCCTCTCTGGAAGGGCAGGTGTGTGCTTTATGGCCAAAAGCAAGACAATAGGTGCAGATAGGGGATGTGCTATTTACCATAATGTGGAACGGGCAGGAGTCCTGCTCATCAATATTAATAACTCAGAGTGGGGAATTTACATTAAGTTTTCCATGATGACTGCAGATAGGGTGATCACATTAATTGCTTTTCCTATGATAAGCTTCAGCATAAGCGTGAATTGCTGCATATAAAAAGAGTATAGTTTTCCATAACTTTTTAGTCCATCTGAGGTATAGTATTCTAGTACTGCACATCTCACCATTTTGGGGAGAAAGTTAAAAAGTGACAAAATTTCATTAATTTGGTCCAATGCATGTGCTTTGTTTTAACCACACGTTGACCATCTGGGAGATCAATCACCACGTGCACCAGTACAGCTTCATCCACTGCTTACACAGTTTCAAACCAAAGGTCCAACCAACCCCAGGTCATAGAATGAGGTGCAACATACACAATGGCTGGGAAGTGGTTGTGCACATCACTGAAGAACTTTTCACAAAGTCATTAAATTAAAAACCAAAGAAACTTGAATCCCATGCTCCACTGATGACAAGGGCTAAGGGTGTGGAGTTTTGATATACTGGTTGTATTATTGTTTCCAAGCTAAAATTTCCACTAAGATGCTCACCGGTATATTTTTGCTTTTGTCTTAACATCATGGTGTCACTTTTTTCTACCCTTGGATAGTGCAAAAACTGACCCTGTACCCATTACTACTCTTGCCCAACCTTTACCCAACATTGGGTGCACACTCATCTCCTCATGTGATTATCAAACTTACCAGTCTTGAATTGAATTGGTTGCAATAAGTGATTGTAAGGAGAAAGAAAAAGTATTGCATGTGAATTCATGTGACTAAAATTTTATCTAACTGAGGCAAGCCGACCAGGGGACAGGCATTACTGAAGGAAAGAAAGAAAGAAAGAAACAACATGAAACCTGAACAGGGTCAACTCTGTCAAAGAAAGTTTTTCCACCTCCATATCAAGACTCAAATTTTTCTGGTTATGTCATGGGTAAGGTTTTCGTGTTATTAGACCTACTAACCGCCAATAGCTTCCTTTGGCTGGCACCCCAATTGATGTACGAAGGGCGGGAATCAAACCTGCAACCTTCAGGTTGGTAGCCATACGCCCTTACTGACTCACCTTCCACCCCCTCATGTGACTAAAATTTAATACCTTTTTTGTGATTTTAGAAATCTATGAGCTTTGATAGATGGGTTTGAGCTTGTATATTATTTACTTACTAGTAGGTAGCTACAGCTTCGTCCTCATTTATTAATTGACAAAATCTACTAAATCTTTTTATAGAAAAAATTATTGTATGTATATATTTGAGGCAAATTATTTTATTCACAAGTAAACCAAGAATCACCAAACTTGGCACAAAATAACATATATTTTTGAAATAGTAATAGTCTATTTTAATTTTATAAAACTTTGATAATAGTTATGTATAGATCAAAAAAATATAAGAGTTTAATAGTAATATATATTATACGCCTAAGTGTTTTAGTACTATACTATGATTTGTTAAGTTCATATGTTTTGTTAAGTGGTTATAGTTTTTGGTTGTTTTATAAGTTCAATGATTGGTCACTTTTTGCTGAGTATTTGGTGGTTTTTGTTTAATTTTGAAATCAATAGTTTAGGTAAGTGATTGATTTGTTAGTTAAATTGATAGGTTTATTTTAATTATACTGAATTGTTTATGTTTTTTAGATGATTGATAGTAAAATTGGTTTTGGATACGTGGTTGACAATTAAATAAATCAATAAGGTTATATTATATTGGTCAAGTGATTGGTAATTTGTTAATTCAATAAGCTGAATGATTTTGACAAGTGTTGGTGGTTGTTTAATTCAACAGGTTTAATAGTTTCTAACCTTATTAATAGTCATCTATCAATATAAAAACTAAAATAATATATTAAAATCACTTAGTAATTATAAACCCAAGTAAATATGTGAAAATAAGCTGTTATATAGATATTAGAGATTAGTTAATTTATCTAGCATTGCTTGTATTCATAATTTTTTAATTAATAACCCACTCTGTTACAGCATGAGGCTAAAAGACTGAATTTCATTAGCCTCATTGAAAAGCGGTTTTTTTGATGATATATGTCCTATGACTAGGGTTTATTCACATTTTAGGCAATTTATGAAATCATAGTGTGCTGAGCTTAAATCAATATAGATTTTATCATCTTTAGCATAAATAAACAATCTTTAACAACTAGATATAAAATAAATTATTATAGATGACAATCATTAGAATTAACATAAATTGACCAATAAAATCAACTTGATTTGAAATAGAGTATTGTTGATTCCTGTTGAGCAACACCCTTTAATGGGTGAAGCCTTTATTAGGGGTCATGACTTGCCAATATTAATTTATGCAAATGCCAAATTATGCTCCCCCATTAACTTGGGTTGAGCAGATTTGATGTGTCAGGGATCGTCCCTGACAGATCTTATTAATCTTATTAACAATAACTAGCCCATAACTATCTGTAACAGATCCTAATAGTATTTTAAGTGCTATGATTACTGGTGACATAAGCTGAGGATTATTAATTACTAATTTAGCTATTAATTGCGCCAAGTTATTGTTATGATATAATCAGCATTACTGTCAAGAATTTTCCTAAGTGAGGCATTTGGTTGCCTTCTATTGCTTAGCATTTTCCCCTTGCTAATTATAAATTCTAGCCCTCTTGTCTTTAGCCAATCATTTTAAATAGTGTGAGGCTTTCTTTAGTAAAACTTACGTTTTACTATATTACAACTAACATATTATCGTTTAATTTATTACCTAATAGTGAAATACATAAATTATCTCCAACAAGGGTTGAGGCTGGTAAACTTAGGGAGGACTTTGGCCCCCTTTCTCTTGAGAAGGACGATGGACTGAGCCTCCCGCACCTGCCCCACTATTGGATTCTGAGCTAGCACAATGCGAGCACCCTAAGCGGCCAGAAATCCTGATGATAGTGCTCACTTTAGGGGCTGCTGTATACCCCTAAGTTTTCACATTTATTTGGGAGAAGGGATCTCAATTTCTTGAACTGGGATAAGCTTTCAAGGATCTTTATAAAATGTTGGGCCTAAGAACAACCCCCAGAACTGCTGAACCCCCCATTACTGGGTCAAGTTTAGCAAGTGAACAGC
This sequence comes from Massospora cicadina, assembly GCA_022478985.1. NCBI lineage: Eukaryota > Fungi > Entomophthoromycota > Entomophthoromycetes > Entomophthorales > Entomophthoraceae > Massospora > Massospora cicadina. Next base: position 173,057 of record JAKSZP010018486.1, read on the forward strand.
TGAACCTATAAAAGGTTAAGTTCCAACCATCAGCTGTCCAATCACTCTCCGCTTACTCTCTGAGCCCCTCAGCATGCTCTTTCCAGGGCAAATCCCTGATGCCAGACATCAATGCCAATGACTTTTTTGGACAGATACTCAACGCCTGCTATCAGTGTCAAAGATTTTCCAAGGCCAATCTTGATGCTGGCAACAATTCTGATGTTATTCCAGGGATCAACCCTGATTCAGGCCAACCTTGGGCCGCCCCTATACCCCTTGCCATTTTGAAAGGGGTGCAAATGAACTCTCTTAACTGAGGGTATAATTAGGAGGTGGCTCACAGCCACTGGTTTTTTCTAGGCCAAACATGCAAAGTGCTCACCCACGCCAAACTGTTATCTGTTTGATTAGGCAACAACGGATTTCAGTTGCATCCCCTCTATTCTGATGCTGTCCAGAGAAGAGAGCTGGTATCAACAACCTCTCCCTCAGATCACAAAATTATGAAGTTTTGCATGTAAGCTTTTTGAAATCAGCAATTGTGTTAATTAGTGTTGGCTGTCAATCACCCTTCCTTATTTTGATGTCTATCTCATTTTAGTTAATAATTAATGGAGATTCAATTTTAGCTCCGCATTAAGTTGAATTGATCTAAATTGTAAACTATGTTTTGCTCAGGCTCCTCAATAAATTGAGTCTAGCCATTTCAATGATCTCTAATGTACTTCTCAATAATTTGAGTAAGCTACCCCGATAATTAACAATTGTGATTAAAATTTTTAAAGTGTGATCTCCATTCAATTAGGTTGAGCCTCTTCCATTTAACAACTCTTTCTTCCTTTCTGTGGTCAATCCCTGATGCTGACATTAGTTAACAGTTATCTTCCTAAATTTTCCAGGGCAAATTCCTGGGTTCCAGCAACAATGCAGATGACCTTCTATGAGCCTCTGAATCTAATAAGAGGTTAAACTCAGGATGAATCAAAGGGGAAGGCCAATGTCCAGGCGCTGAAAGAACAAGATGCCTTAAGGATTAAGCGCTCCCCAGACTCCCATTTCAGGGTCGTCAGATGATATTCCAGCTGATATGTTCTTAAAAATCTTTACAAAGTCTACCCCCAATTCCGGCTATCCACGCTGATGACTTTTCTGGGGCCTACCCCAATGATGGCCCTCACAGCCAATGATCTTTTTGGAGGTGAGGCACTCATTTATACTGTCGCTGATAATCTCTCTGTGTCACTCCTTGATGCTGGCTACTAAAGCTGAAGACCTCTCTGGGGCCAATCTCCACTTCTAACACCTGATGATAATGATCTTCTTGGTGCTACCCCTGATGTCAGCCCTGTAGCTGATGATCTTAAAATATGTTGAGCATTCAATTGCTCCAAACATCACAAACTACTGCAGGTCACCCTGAGCCTGCTCCTCTCCCCCTGCCAATTATGAAGGGGATGAAATAAGAACCTTGTAAAAAGTGTCAAAATTACACATGCGCCATTCTGAGCTTGATGCATATAACAACAAGCTGGTTTATGTGTTAATTTAAACCAGCTTAATTGATGGTTTGAACCACCAAACTCTCAAACATCACGTGGAATATGCTTAGTTTCTTTTCAGCCACTAACGCTGAAGATAGAATAACCAAAAAGGTCTATATCATTCATTTAAATTTATGTTCCCCACTAACTTTGGTTAAACTAGTTTGAAGTGTTGAGGACATACCCTATTAAATATTATTTATTAATTTTACACTGGTGACTGAAGCTGAGGAGGTTAATAATTATACCTAACTTATAAAAATTAAGATTTCTGGTGGATCAATAACTCAACGCTGAGGTTTTCAGGATTACTGGTGAATAAAAGCCAAGGATATCTACCTACTAGCTTTCTAGGAGTAGGCTGGCTAATTAAGCCGATGTCAATCTTATTGCTGGTGGAATGCCAATGGTTACATAATCAGAGCGAGTGATTGTAGTGAGGCCAGGGGGAGATCACTGGCAGCATGAGGAGCTGAAGGTAGGGCTTCAAAGTTTGCAGGCTAGATGAGACTTTCTCCATTAGAGTAAGTAAGTACTTAAGTAAATTTAAAATAATTAGTAAATTTGGTTGAATAAAGTGCTTTTTTTAAAAAAGACATCATTATTTATATTACCATAAAAACAAAAGGGAAATATCAGGATTACTGAAAAATGCAAGGAGTGATTTGTGATTCTCAAATAATTCAACCATTCTTTTTAAGGCCATCTGAGCTTCTTGATCTTCTTTTTCTTCAGAGCAACAGCTGAATATGATAATGGGGTTATTTGGGTAGGCTTTTTTAGAAATTTGGGCTTGAGGTGAGAAAAGAGATTCATTGTAAGGTAAAGCAGAAAGGGAAGGTACTTGACATACACAGCTAAGCTTAAATTAAGGTGACAAATTCAGTAAACCTCCAAATGCCAAAAATCTTTATTTTGTTGGATTGGTGGATTCAGAAAGGATTCAGGATCAGGTAAATTAAAGTCAAAATAAAAACGTATTATTTGCTAATCAAATTTGATGTAATTTGATTAGAACTCAAAATTTAATTCCAAAATGATGAGGTGAAATTAAACCTTGATTTGGTACTTTTGGGATTATTTGAGCACCTCTATAATTAAGTCAAAAATATTCATTGTTGTTGGCTGATATTCTTACTGGGATAAGGCTTCCACTTTCACTAGGGAGAATCGCAACAGAAATGATGATTCTGCTGCCCAAAATTTGAAAAAGTTTGTATATTTGAATAGTGCTCCTCATAACTTTGACTTGTGACAATTTAAGGGTTAATATTAACCCAAAGCCAAGAATAACCAAAACATGTTTCTGGGGCCAATCTCCAATGATTTTTTAAAAATACTATCACCAAGGCCAATGATCTCAAATAGGTTAAGAATTCAGTTGCTCTCCGCCTATATCCTTGCTGACCATCCATACCATGGATTTTCAATTTCCAGTCATTCAATTGCCCACTGCCCATCTTCTTGCCTGCCATCAGTGTTGATGATTTACAATAGGCCACGCATTCAGTTACCTCATCGCCTATGATACCTTTCAGCAATTAGTTCTGATGTTTTCTAAATAGGAAAAGCATTTAGTTGCTCTATGTTACTTATGTTTAAACAGGAACTTAATGTTGACAATCTTGAAGAGACCAAGCATTCAATTGCTCGCCACTTATATTCTTGCCAGCTATTAGAGCTGATAATTTTCAAGTAGTCCAAAGCATTCAGTTTCTCTTTGTCACCTATTCTCCTGCCAGTGACTAATGCCAAAGTTACTTTCACCTGATCCCACATTGGACTTACACCATTAACCTTTGGTCCATTTCAACCCCTCTAAGTTTGGATCTTTCTTTGTTTTTACAAAATAACTAGCTACCAGAAATTTAACTTCTTCTGTTGCCATACCAAACTGCATCTGAAGGATCTGATGGCCCCTCCCTAGCTCTTGACCCCCATCTGAGGCTTAAAGGGGGTTCTGTAGGGCAACGCCCTACAATGAGTGTAGCCTCTATTAGGGGTTGTGTATTGCCAATTATGACTTATTTGTGAATGCTGAATTAAGCTCCCCATTGACTTGGATTGAGACTATTCAATGTGTTAGGGATTATCCCCACCAACTCTTATTAATCTTTCAAGATATAACTAGCCCAAAACTATTGGGACTGATCCAGATAGTAATTAAAGTGCTATGATTACTGGCAACTTAAGTTGATAATAATAAATCATATATTTTGTTATTAATTGCTACAAATTATTATTATCTAACTATCAACCAATGATGATAGTTTTCCTAAACGAGGCATTTGGCTTCCTTCTATTGCTTAGCATTTTTCCCTTGCTTATTATAAAATTAATCACTCTCATCTTTAGCCTTAGCGCTTAAAATAGTGTGAGGCTCACTTTAATAGACCTAACTTTTTCCCATATTACAACTAATATAATAACGTTTTATTTAATTAAATCAAATACATTTAATATATAAACTCTTTCTCCAACGAGGGTCAAGGCTGATAAACTTAGGGAAACTCTGGCCCCTTTCTCTTGGGCAGGGCAATGAACTGAGAATATTGCACCTGCTTCACTGTTGAGGTTATAAGCTAGCTCCATGAGAGAGCCCTAAGCGGCCAGAGATCCCAACAACTCTGATCAGTAAATTTAGCATAAATTGAAAAATAAATCAACTGGAGAAAATGAATCATTGTAGATGGCGATCAGCAATTTTTATCATATAATTGACCAGTAAAATTAAACAAATACTAAGTACTAGATAATTTAAAATAACTACCAGCTTTATACCTATAAATTGGACTAATAATTTTATATGAATGATTATATATTTACTTTATAGAATTTTTGTGTTAATTTTATTTAAAGTTGGTAAGTAGATTAGGAGTAGACTTGGAAAGATAAAATGCATATAGAATGATTTTGTTTTTTAAATGATTTACCTAAACCACTACAACTAAACTCTGCCTGATTTAATCTATATCAAATAAATTTAAAAACTATCAGCTGTCTGTCTTCTGTCATATATAATTTTAATTAGGCCAATTTAACCACTACTTAAGTAATCTAACTATCCCAGTCATCTCTTTTAAAAGATTAATAATTATAAACCCAAACAAAGCTGGGAAAACATTTTACTTTAAAAATTTCACAAACTTTAAAAATTTTTAAGATAAATCATTTTCCAACAGAGATACTTAAGTGTCCAAATTTCAAAGCTTTAGCTACTTTAAAAGCTAGTTAAAATTTAATTATAAGACTCCAAATGGACAGACACCATAGGAGTGGAGAAAATGTTTTTAAAAACGTTTTATTGCAAAATACTATGATAATATTATAGCATGACAGTAGTCAATCTAAATAAGAAATAAAATTTATTCAAGGCACGATGACCAGGGGATGGACATTACCAACTTAAATCAATAAAGACCAAAACAATGGGCGACAAGAAAAATAAAATAAAATAAAACCTCTAACCAAGTAGGGAGCCGAGTGCTGCTAACACACCATGGCAGAGGGGAGGGAGGTTCAGGCAGCTCTTCTTCAGGCGAAGGCTTTTTATTAGATGCAGATTGGTTGTAAAAGCAGACAAAAGCTGAGAGCAAGGATGTTGGGTCATCCATGTGGTGGAAATTGAGTAGTGTGAAATAATGGTTACTTAGCTCAAGATCTTCCTGGAAGACGGCCTCAACTAATTCTGAGACTTAGATGTCCAGCTTGAAGGCGGGCATCTGGGAGTTGGGCAAACTAATTATATTTTTCTGGGTGATTTTAGAAGATAGGTTAATTATTGCTAGTTTTGCAGCATGTATGACCACGTCATTGGCATCTTTGGACAATTTGGTGATTACCTCCTGTGCTAATTCAGGGAAATCAGAGGGGAAGTCAATTCAGCTTAACCCTTCATGGAATTGATTAACTAAGTTAGCACTGCTTTGTGAAGGAGATGGCTATGGGTTGAGGCCACTGTTGCTAAGGCAAGCTGGTCGTCACTTTGGAAGGGGATGGCATTAGTTTAAGAGCATAGAGACTAGGTGAGAGGTTTTATCAAAATCATGATTATAAAATTCAGGCTATTCTTATTAATCTGGCCCTTTTTCACTGGATTCATCATCCTCATTCATGAAAAATTTACCTGATTTATCAATTTTATCCAATAGATCCCAGGGATTTTGGTTTACAAGAATAGTGGATGTATAATTTGTGTTTGGTGGTAGTATGTAAATGGGTGGGTGCTTGGGTATGAATGGTGGCCCATATCTGACTCTAATTGGTTGGGTTCAGCCCCAGGTGATGAGTGTGGCTGTATGTTTTAGTGGGTGCTTTCCCATGTTGGCCCATTAAGTGAGAATGTTGTGTGGGAGGGGGCAACAAAACGCCCCCATCAGAATCTCGCTAAAACGGATTCAAAAATAGTAACAAGTGGATAAGAATTGGTGAAGGACCTTTTAGAGTAGTCAAGTTGAAAACAGAGGGGACAAATATGTCAACCATTATTGTCATGAGACCAAAAGAAATGCTCTGGTGTTGCAGCAATGCAAACACGTGGGGGATTTGATGAGCAATGCAGAGTGATTTGGGATGATGGTGGCAGTGGCTGAGGGGTAGCCAGGCGCTTTGCACCAGACGGAATGGTAAATACTAGATTGGGCTGAGTGCCAGAAACCAAAAGCCCTGACATCAACTTGTCATACAAAATTTGGGGTGGGAGATGTGAAGGGAGATTAGTAAATGAATTCACCAGTGTGGTGTCATCAGGGAGACAAGTTCAGATGGTGGGGATGGGGTATTTATATAAGTTAGAGGGTCAATGCTACCACTTCAGCATCCTCCTATGTTTGCTAATGTAAGGAGAGTATCTATGACTCTCCTGTTCCTAGCGTAATAGTGAATGTGCACAGGGAAAACGCCAGGGAACTAGTCACTAGTACAAATGTTACTAGAGCCCAGCAGAGGGTTCTTGAGCAATACATAACTTAGATTGAGGAAGGTTATCATTAGAGAAAATAACCAAATAGGAGCAACGTGGTGCACCGATTGGTAAGGAATAGGCGTCCTAGGTTGGAGGGAACCTGGGCGGACCAACGGTGCATGAGAGGATAGATTTATTTTATTTAACCGAGGTAAGCTGACCAGGGGATGGACATTATTAAACTAAAACTAAAATCATAATAAAAAATTAATGATTTAAATAAAACGCCTAAAATGGATGGATCAATTGAATCATACCTAACAAATATCCAACCAGGTGGGTAGCAAATACTACTCATCCCTCCATGGTGGACGGGGAGGGGGATTGGGGGGCTCGTCTTTGGCTGCATCCATCTCATCCCAGAGTAGGGTGCATGTTAAGGCTAATAGTAAGGGTGTGGGGGCATTGGCGGCTTGGGGTTTGATATCCTTGATGACTGGAACTTCCAAATAGTTGCCAGCCATCATAATGCCAACGATGTATTTGGCCAAAGCATCTTCAGCTTTGAGGCGGGCGTCTGGGAGTTTCACAAATGTGGCAATGTTGGTTCAGGTTATTTTTGCTTTCAGATTTCGTGCTACTGTTACCACGTTCTGGATGGCTTCAGTGACGTTTTTGTGTAAAGTTTTCATATTGATCTTACTTTGTGTAGTAAGATCTTTGGGAATAATGGGAGGTGGAACTCCTCCTGCGAGCATAGCCACAGATTTGTAGGAAGCTTTGCGGAGAGGATGGCAATCTGGTGTGGCAGCTGCTTCTACTGCAAGCTGGTGGTCGCTGTAGAACAGTTTGGTGTTAGGTTGTGGGACATATTTATGAGGCGGAAATTTTGCATCACATTCTGAATTACAGAGCTGCTCAACTTGCAGTGATGGTTCTTGAACGACGTTACCTGATTTGTCAATTTCATTCAATAATTCCCATAGGTTTTGGTTGAGTTGGATTGGGGAATCAGCGTATGGTTGAGGTTTGTTTGATTCATTTAAAGATGCATGGGATCGAACTAATTCAATCTGATATTTGATTGGATGAATTATCTATGGTATTGGGGTGGGGAGGAGGCTGATTGGTAGCTGCAGGTACAGCTGCTGCATCAGGCTTTAGGGTGAAGGAGGTAAAATTGTGCCCCATACCTGAAATTTTACAGGGTGGGCATCAGATTGAAGGTCCGCAGATGAGTCATCTGATCCATCTAATATGGTTGAGTAGGGGCATTTGCGTTTTGAGTGGTCTAACTTGAAACATGACGGAAAGATCATCCGCCCGCCTAGACGCGGGCTCAAAATGGATGGTCAGGCACTGAGGAAATAATGGTGCGCGGCGGAATTGCTGCCACAATTTTATTAAATTCAGGGCTTATTGTGGCATATGCCTGAGGCCCAGCAAGTCGTGTTTCCCCATTTGGGACCACAAATTGTAGGATGGGGTTGGAGCCATAGGCTGCCAAACTGGCCATCAGCTCCTGGTGGAGCACTTCAGGGCGGAGGTGGGTGGGCAGGCCAGCAAACTGGACCACCAAAGTGGTGTCCACTGGGAGCTGAGTCCAAGTTGTGGGGAGAGGGGTGCCCTGGAATACCAGGGGCACAGTTGCTGCAGTGGCAGCGTCAGCTTCGCGGGTGAAGCTGAGGTTGAAATACCCCTTATAGGGTCAGAAATCAATAAATCCGGCGGGTATCATCACCGCCTGTGCCATTTTGATAAGGGCTTGGTCGTAGTATGGGAATAGTTTCACATATTCAACCCTTAAGCTGTAGTGCATGTTGCTCCAGGGGAGCACTAGGGGGCAGCAAGGTACTGCTTGGGTATGAGCAAGGTGGGTGTCCAGGTCCTTGGGTGGAACAAATTGGCCCATGGGTTTGGAATGACTGGTTGAACCAGTCCTAGCGCGTTTTCCTGCTGGATGGAAAATGGCGGGGGGAGTTTTGCCACTGCCCCACGCTGGAGCAGCTGGTGGAGAATCTGAGGACATCAGAGTGAAAATACTATGGGCAATTACAATTTGCTTTTTTAAATCCAAGTAATTTGGCTCAGAAAGTTACGCCGAGAGGAAAGAAAGGTTGGGGAGGGTAGATTTAGTGTACTTAAAATCAATTGGTTAACGTTGCATGAGACCTCCTCAAAGAGGCCCACGCACAGGATTGTCCAAGATAACATAAATACAAAACGCTGTACTAAACGTGGGGTTTTATTGTAAGGGAAGTCGACCAGTTGGAGAGATTGGTCTTGACATATGTTATTTAAGGGATTTCAGAACAACAATCAATCTAAGGAAGAAGATCTAAGCCAAGGCGCACCAATAGGTGCACGCTTCTATTAGGCAATACACTATACTGGGTAAACAACCAAACTCAGGTAATTGATTGTAGGAACGGCTGATATGAGCTGAAAATTTTGAAAACCAAATGGGTTTTGAGTCCCTGAATAGCTAAGAACTGAAGTGAACCATCTTTGTTCACCACAAACCTATTCCGTTTTAACACACCTGCTGTTATACAGGGACAAACTTCTCTTACATCCTTGGAACCAATCTGTCATACTCTGCCTTGACCCAGCGTTGATTTATGGTATGCTTGAGGTCTGGGATGCCTTCCAACTTCACCTTATTGGCCTCCCAGCATGCTGCTTTTTCTTTTACATTGGTCCCAATTATGATGTCATTTCAAACCATGACATCACCCTCTCCCTTCTAAAGCTCCACCCCCTCCAGGGCTTGTGCCAGAAAAATCTTGTGGCTTAGGCCAAATTCATTGCGGTAACGGTTTTCTTTGGTTGAGATCCAGCGTCCTGGTGGAAACGCTTGTGGAAAGCTTTGATCAGGTCTTTGGCATGTACACAGTCACACGCTGGTACCCAACTATTTTCCACTGCATCGAATCCCTTCCAGGATACCAGGTACTCAATTCTTCTTTTTACTCTTTGGGAAGCTACTAGTTCCTCCACCTCCCACTCTTGCGCCCCATCCATGAGATAAGCCTCAGGAGTCTCTGGCGGGGGCCTCAAACAACGTCAATTTTGCTCTGATTAAAGATAGAAAAGATCCAAAATGAAGAGGGAAGATCTAACTGGTATGAGGTGTGGCCCACCTTTCTAACAACGCGGTAAGGACTAATCCTCTTTGGACCCATCTTTTTGCATGGCTGCTTGATAGGGATGTTCCAAGAATCAAGAATCACAAGATCTCCTTCATTGTACGCTGGACCATCCATCACTTACCATCAGCATTCTCCTTATACACTTGCATTGCCGCCTCCATACTTATGAAACCCCCTGGTGTACTTTCTTGATAGTCTTGGCAAAGTCCACCACCGCTTCAACTCAGATCCACAGCTGTGCTCCATGTTAAAGGAGGTTAAAACCATGGTTGGCAAAAAATGAAGAAAAACCAATCAAAGAATGCAAAGTGCTGTTGTAGCTAAACTGAGCCATAAGAAGGAGAGATACCCAATCTGAATGATCCACGGCAGTTCAACACCGCTGGAACTGTTTCAAGAAATAGCTCACTCGTTCAGTCTTCCCAACTTATTGGGGGTGATAGGCAGTTAGATGACAGGGGCGAATCTAAAGAGTCTTACTCAACTCTTCCCAAAATACAGAGGTAGATTGGGGTTCCCAATCACTAATAATTTCTTGGGGGACCCCATGGAGCGCAAACACATGAGTGACGAAGAGTTTAGCCATCTTAGCCGCGGTTATTGTTGTTCTGTATGAAATAAAGTGGGAGAACTTCGTGAAATGGCCCACCACCACCATGATGGCATCAAAACCATCAGAAACAAGTAATTCCACAATGAAATCCACCAATAGGGAGGTCCAGGGCCATTCAGCCTTTTAAACTGGTATCAACAACCCTGCTAAAGGTTGAAGATTTGGTTTCATTTAATTGCAGATCAGGCACTCTTTACAATACTTTCCCACCTGAGCAGGTAAGCCTTTCCAATTGTAGGCTCGTCGAGTTAAATCCAAGGTCTTTACTTTACCAGGATGACCAACAGTAATTCCGTCATGATGGTCCCAAATGATTTCCAGGAGAAGTGGCTCAGCAGGAACCCATAGGCGCCCCTGAAACCAATCTCATCCTTTACATGATAACCCCTAGTTAGATCCTCCTGATTCAGTGCGCTCTTAACAAGTACCATTGTATAATTTCTGATAACTGCTGAGAAAGAACTACCTTCCTGAACATACTGTATTCCTCAGCATTTTCCAACGGTTCAAGCGCTGGCCTGTTGGCCTTGGAAGAGAGAAGTTGAGATGTAATATTACTCGGTGGAATCATCAACTGGGTGTTGTGAATCTCTACCTCCTTGTAATCAGGAGCTAAAGCAGGGTTGCAACTCAAAGCATCCGCCAACCCATTCTCCTTGCCCTTAAGGACTCATAAGAAAATGCAAATTGGGAAAGGGTCTCATACCAATGGGTCTGCCATAGAGTTAAGACATGAGGAGCGTGGTAGTACAGTAAGGCATGGTGTTCTGTACATATACGGAAAGGTTGGGAAGAGCATGCAAGTGGTGACGCCAATAAGTCAGCGCCTCCACATCTGCTATTAAGTGTTTGTTGTAAACGGCGTAATTTAACTTATGTAAAGACATTTTCCTATAAAAATATCCTACCAGATACTATCCCATCTTCAACTACTTGTAATAAGTCAGCTGCTATGGCAAAGTTGGAGGCATCAGTAGACACAATGAACTCATTTAATAGATTAAAATGGCGAAGGATGGACGTGGACAACAGGGTGCACTTCACTGCTTGGAAAGCATCCTCCAAAACGGGTGAACACCGAAGCACCTTTGCACCGCTAGCCTTATATAAGGTCACTGCCACCTCGGAAAGATTGGGCGTGAACTTCTTGAGGAACATACATGTCCCCAAAAAGCTCCTCAAATCGCTTAACTGAAGTGGAGGTGGGCCACTCACGAATAGCCTTCTTCTTGCCTGGTCTTATCATTTTTCCTTGGTCAAACACGACTTTGCCCAGAAAAGTGACCTGGGACTTGAAAAATTCACACTTGCTAATCTTCAGCGTAAGGCTGGCTGCCTTTAACCTCTCCACCACTAGCTGAAGGTGTACTGCATTGGACTCAAAAACAGGGGAAAACACCAATATATCGTCCATGTAGGCAACCGCGCATACCCCAGCAGGTCCCCCAAAGCAGCATCAATACGGCTTTGAAAGATAGCGTGGGCATTCTTAAGCCTAAAGGGCATGACCCAAAATTGGAAAATCCCTTTTCTGGTACGAATGCGGTTAACCACTCCTGTCCCTTCTTAATCCAAATCTGATTGAACGCATTGAGGCAATTCAATTTGGAAATGACTTTAGCCTTCTCCACATAGCGCGCAATCTGAAATCTAAGGGGATGGGATGGCGATCTGGTACAGTGACGTTGTTGAGATTCCCATAATCCATGCATGGACATAAGGTACCATCGGCCTTCTCAACAAAGAGAAGTGGGGAACACACATGGGAGGTTCTCTGAAAAATAGCAACCTTGGCAAACTTCTCCTTAACTCACAAATCTAAGGTTTCTTCCTCTTGGACAGTTAATGGGTAAATGGGGGAAGATGTGCGCACCAGATCAACAGTGATCTTGAATTTGCAATCAAACTCTGAGTGGTCTGGTAGTGCATTAGCTGAAGCCGCATCAAACGAATATTCCAACCCCTCCAAACAGGAAGGTAAGGGAATCTCCACAGAGGGCTTCAGCAACGGGGCAAGACTGAGTGTGTGAATATTGGGCCAGTGGGGTAAAATCGCCTGAAAGTTGACTTCACCAAAGGAATAACCGCCTTGAGACCATTCTTCAAAGTGATGGATAAGGTATTTTCTTTCAAGTTAGTCCAGACATCAAAGTATCGCCACCACTCTAAACCCAAAATAATGGGGTACAAGAGGTTTTTGATAGCTTGAAAGTGGTCAGACAAATGATAGTTGCCAACTTGATAGTCCACTAAACCTCAAATTTTCAGCTTGGGAATACCCTGGGAATCCCTCCTCTAACCATACCATCTGGCACGTAACTCAGCTCAAGGTATTTGGCTAGGTTTTGGTCCATAAAATTTTCAGAGGCTCTAGTATCTACCAAAATAGTGGTTCTGAATTTCCCTAAAGGGAATGCAAGGGTAGTATTCATTATAAAATAACCCAAATGATCTTTACTTAAAGCATAAAATGCCAGCACTGCACCACCAATCTCTTTTAGGATATACCATTTCCCTAGGGTACGTTTTCAATCATAAAATGGGAGGGGTACTTGGCCCCTCTTACTGCTGAGGCAACATATCCCACCATATTTTCTGCAGGTGCATAAACATTTTCATATTTTAAAAAGTAACTTTTTCCTCCTCCTGAGTTCTGCGGTTCATGGTAGGGGACAGGAGGGGATTCTCAGGCTTAATTCCATATAATGGAATGGGAATTTCATCAAAGCCGTAAGAGAAGAGACCTAGTTCAGTAGTATGTGGGGTAACGTTGTTATAAAACGCGTTTCAAGTCAAGTACAACCCTATGCCCTTTTTGACGATGGGTTATGTGACACTATCCAAGGCCAACACCCCAGGCCCTTCAGCGGTGATACAGCCTGCGCTGTCTGAACGCGGTGATAAGTGAAAAACGATTCTTTGATGTCAATTATACTAAATTTGGTGCAAAGTTGGGGAATCACAATTTGCATATTGCATAGTGTCCATATACACCAGGTATGGGGAGAAGGGTGAGTACTTTACAGTTAGAGATAGCAAAAATAACACTGGAATGATCCAACCCTCAGCAAAATGCAAATACAGGGGTGAGTCCCAACATGGCCATGGCCACCAGCTGGTACACACCTTGGGCACTTTGAGAGAGTCCCACATGGAAAAAATTTGTGTCCATAAAACAAAGCAGTTGGTTGACTGATGTATGGAGAGTATCTAAACTCACCTGTTCCTAGAGTAGTAGTGCATGGTGCACAGGTACAACGCCAGGGAACTAGTCGCTAGTAAAAAAGTTACTAGAGCCCAGAAGAGGGTGCTTGAGCAATACATAACTTAGATCAAGGAAGGTTATCATTATAGAAAATAACCAAATAGGAGCAACGTGGTGCACCGAGTGGTAAGGAATAGGCGTCCTAGGTTGGAGGGAACCTGGGCGGACCAACGGTGCATGGGAGGATAGATTTAGAGTACTTAAAATTAAATGGTTAACGTTGCATGAGACCTCCTCAAAGAGGTTCACGCACAGGATTGTCCAAGATAACATAAATACAAAACGCTGTACTAAACGTGGGGTTTTATTGTAAGGGAAGTTGACCAGTTGGAGAGATTGGTCTTGACATAAGTTATTTAAGGGATTTCAGAACAACAATCAATCTAAGGAAGAAGATCTAAGCCAAGGCGCACCAATAGGTGCACGCTTCTATTAGGCAATACACTTTTTCTGGGTAATCAACCAAACTCGTGTAATTGATTGAGGAGCAGCCAACCTGAGCTGGAAATTTTGTAAACCCAAATGGGTTTTGAGTCCCTGTTCACCTAAAAACTGAAGTGAACCGTTTTCAATCACCACAAAGCTAGTCTGTTTTAATGCACCTGCTGTTATACAGGGCTGAACTTTTCTTCCATTCTTGGAACCAACATGGCATACTTTGCCTTAACCCAGCGTTGATCTATGGTATGCTTGAGGTCTGGGAGGCCTTCCAACTTCACCTTCTTGGCCTCCAACACGCTGCTTTGTCTTTTACATTGGTCCCAATTATGATGTCATTTTCTAACCATGACAGGAAACCTATGTCAAAATAGCTCTTTAAGGACAGAAATTTATAAAGCCTGCTGGCATGAAGGCAGTAGTGGCAAGTTTGATTATTGCTTTGTCTGCATATGAGAATAAATGACCATAAACAACACAGAGGCAAAAATTTAAATAGTGGATCTAGGGAGGTTGAGAGGATAAGGATGAATCAGGTGGATGCGCGCAAGGTGAAGCACTAAGTCCTGTAAGGGACAAAATGGCCCATAGATTTTGGCAGACTATTTAAGCCCATCTGAATGCATTTCCCTACTGGGTGGAAAATTCTGGAAGGTGAATTACCGCTGCTTCATACTGGAGTAGCAGGAAGTGGATCCAAGGGCATCAATTGGAAAACAAGTGTGGTCAGATATCTGTATATAATTTAATCTTATATTGTGAAATCACATAAAAGCAAGATCAATTGGAAATAAAATCTTAGCATGACAGTAGTTAAAATGATTAGAAACTTTAAAGTTCTTTCATAAGACATATATCATGCACTTAGGCTTTTTACCATAAGTTAAAACTTGAAATCAGTTTTACTACATATCTAGCTTATGTAATAATGATAGCCTGCTTTACCTAGCATATTTTGTGAGTTTAATTCAACAGGCAATCATTTATTTGAGGTAGTACAGATAATATTAATTAATTTTATTTATTATATTGGTAGATGGCCATTAATAAATTTGGGAGTAATCAAACCTATTGAATGAACTAAAAACTATTAACAACCAATCCAAAATCAATTGAACCTATTGAGTCAACCTAAATCCATCAATCAACTGGCAAAACCATTAAATTATCAAATTAACTGAATATCTAACTGTCCAGCTGTAACTTTATACCGGTTACCATTAATGCCATATTTAATTCTCACTTCCTATATAGATAAATTTTTTTACTACAAAAATTAAAAATATGGCTTTGAGGTAAATATGCACCCCATTCATCCACCTATATTAACCATTTCAAAGCTCTATGTGCCACAATTGTGGCTGGGCATTGCATACACAAACACTTGCTTTTATATTTATATATAATATATAAAAGATACTATTAATCAAGGTTTCTCAAAAACCACAAAAGCTAAAAATTTGAAATTTGGTATGGAGGTTCTAATTAAAATCTGTAGTTCCACTAAAAACCATTTATTTTGAATTGATTAGTATTTTTTAATGTGTGAAAAAAAAAGTTTAAAACTTTACCTTTTTTAATCAATCATCAAAAATGATATAAATTTGAAAAAAATGATAAAGTATTATAAAATCGCCAGTAATCTTACATTTATGAACTTTGGTATATATGTGCAGCTTGAGTATTAGAATATCAAGTACTTAAGGGTTTTTTAAAATTTAATTATAGCAACATAATTGCAAAAGTATATCTATAATATACATAAAAGACAATATCATCAAGGTTTGTCTTAACCACAAAAGCTAGGAATTTTCAATCTGACATGGATTTTCTTCTCTAAGCTTGTAGTTCATCTAGTAAGCCAATCCTTTCTAAGAATTTTTAATATGTTAAAGAGCAGTTAAGATATAATTTAATAAATTTTTAAAACCAATATAAATTTTATATAAAAAAGATACAAAATTAGTTTACAAAAAATTAATAAACTTATATTTATGAACTTGCTATATATATATGCAGCTTGAAATTAGGATTATAGAGTAAGTAAGGGATTCTATACATAATTTTAACTGCAAAAAATTAGAACCCATAGAATTTTTATTTATTGAAGTTAATTTTCATCATATATCCTAACCTACCTAAGATTAGATTTTAATCTGGAATAGAGGAACTTTTTAGTCCATTGATACCTTGTTAAGAAACTATTTAGATATTATTCATCCTCTATATCAACGTCTGGTTTATTAAGTACTAAATGTCTAGAGAAATATTTAAATTGAAAAACATATTAAAAATACTTATTCTTCCAAACTAAAAAACTTACCACATAAATTTTGGTATGTATATGCTTCTTCTGTGTTAAATTCTTAAGTAGGAGGGGTTTTAAAATAATAATTTCTAACCAAATATATATAAAAGTATAGTCTATATATAAAAGCTACTTTTTCATAATGTTAGGCATTATCTTTGTAGGGGAAAACCTCTTGTTGAGGTTTGTGACTTGCCAATATAAAAATTATTGGCAAATGCTAAATTATGCTATTCATTAACTTGGGTTGAGCTATGTTGGATTTTAGGGTTTTATTAAGCTTGCTAGTGCATTTAGGCCTAAAATCCAACAAATAGGGATTGAAACCACTGAAACAATAAAGATAAATAAATCCTTTAAGCTATTAAGTTGTGTTTGTATAGTTTTATTAGTTGCTGCAGGAATAATAAATGAATCCCCCATAATAAGTCAAAAAGGGTGTCTAAGATGTCAAGGCTCAAAGTTTGAATTGCTTAGTAATTTCCAAATTAGGAAATATTTTTAATTTAATTTAATTTAATCTATTACAAGGCATACTAACCAGGGGACGTACATTAACAAAGCTTGAAGAGCAAAAAACTGAATGAACTAATCACTTGAACCAAATGAAAATGACTGCTCAAAATGAATGGGCGAAACATAACAATTAAGACACCAACCTACCAGGTGGGACAGCGCTGAGGCTCTCAACCTACCATGGCAGAAGGGGAGGGGGATCGGGGGGCTCATCCTCAATCCCATGCTCCTCTTTGACAAGAGTGTGGGACAAGGAGGAGAGCAAAGGGGTGGAGTGTTCAGCAACATGGGGAGTGAGGATACTAATGATCAGCTGGTTGAGGAAATTACTGGAGGACAGTAAGTTGCCAATGTACCTGGAAATGGTGGCCTATGCCTTAATGTGGAGGGCAAGGAGATGGGAAAGTGAAGCCACGGAGGCACAGGTGACTCTTGGGTTAGCCTGTGAGGTGGAAACCACTCTCTGGATGGCTTTCTTAGTGCGCCTGTGGGAAAATTGTATGGTATTTCTGTTAGGCGGTTGTGTGGATGGCTTGATGATGGGAGGTGGGAGTTCTGTGGCTAGCGCCACTACTGATGACTTGGCCATCTCACAGATGGTGTCTACGTCAGGGTGGGCAGCTGCTGTGACAGTGAGCTGGTGATCCAAGTGGAACTCCAAGGCGTCTGGTTGAGGGGCATAAAACTGTTGAGCGACTGGTTTAGGTTTCCATACCTGGATAAATTTGTCATATGTGGGCTGCGAGGCTTCAATTAAATTAACCATCTCATTGGTTTCAGCCAATGAGGACCATGGGTTCATATCAAACTCAAAATTGGGGTCAGAGAATTGAAGTGGTGTGGCTGGCAATTGCAGGATAATGTAGGAGCGCACATTAATCCAACCTGTTTCCTGATTAGATGAGGTGCAAGTGGCACTGGGTGAAGCGCAAGTGGCACTGGCCTGAGGAAGGGGGGTTGGCTGCAGCAGGCACCAAAGCGGCAGCAGGCTTTGGGGGAGGGGGGTTAGGATTGTACCCCATGCCAGAAAGGTAGTGGGGTGTGGGGCTAAATGGGGGCCAGACAATGACAGCGCTGGGTCTGAGGAAGCTGCAAGGGAGGGGCATTTACACTTCAAGTGATCTAACTCAAAGCAGGAAGGACAGATTGTCCTCCCAACCTTAACATTGGCCCAGAATGGGTGGTTGGGGGCAGAGGGATGATTGTGTGGGGGGAAATGACAACGCAATTTTAAAAATTTTGGGCTGATTGTGGTGAATGCCCGAGGCCCAGCTAGGCGAGCAGCCCCATTGGGGACTACAAACTAAAGGATGGGGTTGGAGCCATATGCGGCCAAACCTTCCATCAACTCCTGATTGAGTACTGGGGGGAGATGGGTGGGCAACCCCACAAACTGGACTACCATGGTGGTGTTGGTGGGGAGCCAGATGCATGTTGTTGGTATAGGGGTGCCCTTGAAGACCAGGGGCACTGTAGCCGCAGTGGCGGCGTCAGCTTCACAGGTGAAGCCTAGGTCAAAATACCCCTTAAAGGGGCGGAAGTCTATAAATCTGGCTGGCAGCATCACTGCCTGGGCCAAGTCAATAATTGCTTGTTCCTCATATGGGAACAATCTCCCATACTCGACCCAAAGGCCAAAACAGAGCTGGGAGTGGGGGAGAATAAGTGGGATGTGAGGCACAGCCTGGGTACATGCCAGGTGAATGGTGAGATCATTGGGTGGATCAAACCAACCCAAGGACTTAGTGGGACTGGACAAACCAGTCTGAGCGCGTTTTCCCGCTGGATAGAAAACGCTGGGTGGGGTTTCGCCGCTGCCCCATACTGGAGCAGCTGGTGGCAAATCTGATGTCAATGGGGATTGAATGGGAGCAGCTGGCGTTCAATCGATAGTTGTTTACTACTTTTTCAAATAAAAGTGCTCAAAAGTGACTCCAAGCAGAAAGTCCAAATTAGGAAATATTGATAATCAGCCTAACGGATTAGTTGAGACTCACCTTGCAAATATGGAATAGTTGATAGTTGATAGGTAGTATTAATCCATGAGATAAGGTTTTGATGTATTTTACCCAACCATTTGATAAGAAAATATTTTTACCTGGTGAGGCCCCCTCCATCCCTATAAAAGGGCCAGTCTCCATGGTGTTGGTTGTATTAGCTATGTAGTATGAAGGGTAGGGACCTCAGAAAGAATCCCTAGATTCAGCTGATGCAGAGCAATCTGACTTCCTAACATGTGTTATTTGCCTGAGTGATAATAGAAGTGTTACCCTAATTGGAGGGGTTCCACTAAGAATTGACCAGTGTCTTTTAGCCAATTTTTCATATACCTCCAAACCACTCTTTTTGGCACATTGAACTTGTAATTGTCTTACATTACCCCCTTTAAAAGTGGTAAAGGGGGAATAAGGTTGCAAGAACCATCCATGCACTCAGTTAATTGTAGCTTCAGAAGCAAGTAAATTGATGGAGTACTCATCCCCTCACTTATAGGTGATAATGAAAGGCCCTTCCCAGATGGACCTAAGTTTTTCCTTTCTAGGCATGATTCAGTTGTGGTAGTAGAGTACCAATTCTGCCACTTGGAAGGAAGGGAGTGGTAGCTGGAGCTCATTGGCCGCTTGCCCTCTTTTGTGACTGTTTTTGCTAAATTGGCCATCGCCTCAGACTGTAACTGGATGATGTTCTGCGCCAACTTCTTCGTGGCTTGATCTGGATCAGTCCTAGCTGAGAAAACATCTTTGGGGAGTAGAGCATGCACCCTAGGTTCTCGGCCATATAACACATGGAATGATGACATCTTAAAGATCAAGTGGTAACTGATCCGGTAGGCCACAAGGGCACTTGGTAAATACAGATCCCAGTATATGGGGTCTGAAGTGGCCATTTTCCATAATATAGAGGCTAGGGTCCCATTGGCTCATTCCATGGTACCATTAGTTGAGGTGTTATAAGGGAAGAAAAGAGCTATTGCTTTCCCATGGATGTAGCGAGGATCTTCACCACTTGGGAGGTGAAGTTTTTACCATTATTATAGAGCAAAACTTGGGGAAACCATGTTGAGTTAAGATATACTGATGAAGGAAAGTGGCAGTAGCTTTGGCTGTCTGAGCTGGGAGAGCCACAGCCTCAACCCATTTGGTAAATTGATAAATCCCTACCAAGACGTATCGATTTCCACCCATAGTTTGGGGTATAGGGCCAACCACATTGAGACTTATTGTGTGTAAAGGCTGTTGAGGGTGGTAAGTTGATAATGATACTTGGGTTTGAAGCTGAATTGCTTTTTTGCATTTCAGACAGGAATAAAGGACTTTGATGATGGTCTCAATGATTTCCTCCCAGTAGTGGCACTTTTACCCACTCATAGATTTTTACACTCCACAATGCCCTAGGATGATATGAGACTCCATAATGACAGGTAATTGCTCATATGGTCAGAGGTAGGGTAACCAGTTCACTCCTACTTTTTTGTATAGCTTCCCATCCTCCACCATAGTGCTATGAAAGTGTCAAGCTAGCGTCTTCTGGACGGGTTCATCCTCATTCTCCCAAGCATCAGGGGTCATTAGGAGGTCGTGTAGCCTATCTGCTTCACTATTATCTAAGTGAAGGATGAGCAGCTAATTCAACTTATTGACATTCATGTAGCTCATCCCAGCTCAGTGCTCAATGGTCCTATTATAGTGCTGGAGCTTAAAAGCCCAGCGTGCCAACCACCCAGTGGAGCCTTTCATAACATTAACCACTTTAGGAGACGTGGTCAATGATTACTTTAAACGAGGCCTCATATAGGAAAGGATGGTAATATTTAACAGCGAGCAAGATGGCAAGACACTCCTTCTCAGTGACGCTATAGTTTCGTTCTGCCTTAGGAAGCATCTTGCTGAAGTATGAGAAGGGATTATTAACCCCATGCTCATCCAATTGAGCCAAGATAGCTCCAACAGCGTAGTCAGAGGCATCCGTGCACAACATGAAGGTTTGCTGTAGACAGGGTTGTTTAGGATTGGCCGTCACTGCAGCAGCTTCTTTAGCGTTTCAAAAGAAAGCCTGTTGTTCCGCTCCAAATGGGAAGGGGTGTTATTAGCTAAAAGTCATACTAGGGCTCACTGAGCTGAGCGAATTTGATGAATTGATGGTAGTACCCCATCATGCTCAAGAACAACTGGATATCATGGAGGGTTTTGGGTACCAGCATTTTGGATATCGCCTCAACCTTATCATGTAAAGTCTGAATCCCATCTTATGAGATGGCGTGGCCCAGGAAATCCAACTTCTTCTGAAAAATGTACATTTGGAGGGGTTCAGCTTAATGTGAGAGGCTGGCAGGCGTTTGAAGACTTCCTTTAAGTGGGAAAGGTGCTCATTGAACGTTCAGGAGAAGTTGTTGATATCATCAAGATAGACAATTACGCAACTAGCTTCAGATCCTGCAAGATATGGTCCATGGCTCGCAGGAAACTTGCAGGCGCATTGCACAATCCTTGTGGTAGATGGGTAGGTTGGAAGAGATCCTCACTTCAAATAAGCTCACACTTTTCCTGGTCTTGTGGAGAAAGGTACATCTGCCAGTATCCAAAATCCAAGGCCATGGCGGAAAAGAACTTGGACCAGAGAGCTGGTCCAGAGCGTCGTCAATGCAGGGGATGGGATAAATGTCCTTTTTATTGAGGTTATTTTTAGTTTTCAGTAGTCCATGACTACCCAATGACCTCCATTTTTCTTTTTTATAAAAGATGTGGAGATGATCAAGGGCTAAGAGAAGGCACCAATAATCCCCACGTCCAGTAATTTTTTAGCTCTATCCTCATCTGGAGCTCATTATATTTCTGTTTTCTGATAAGGCTTTGATCGAATAAATTGATCATCACCAACATCAATGGTGTGGCTCCAGCCTCTCTATATCCCATAGTTAGTATCAGATTTGGAGAAGATGTCACAATATGACTCAAGTAAAGAATGACTTTATTAAGCTTAGCTGGAGTTAAATTATTGGATATTTGAACGTTGGGCAAAGTGCATATCATTTGGTCAGTGGGTAGTCCCATAACTAGCATAGACTCAATATCATGGACTTGGTGGATGTCCTCAATTGAAATCAACGGGGTTTTTCTAATCTCCTGATGCTTCTTTACAACATGTCCTTGTTAGTGAATCTCCCCAGTAGAAGATTAGTAAGCCGTTGGTAAGCATGGTCTAGGATACCTGACAACACCTGAGGTTCCAAAAGGCTTATTTCATCAACGCTTGTTAAGTGCAGAAGGAAGTTGCGGGGGATTTTCAAAAATAATTTTTGTGTCTATCACCTTTTGTTCACCCGCTTTGAACACTACCTTTTCTGACGCATACAAGGAATGCCCTCTGAAGCATCCACGGAGTCATGCAGCTTTTTGTGTTTCTGTCTGAAGTGGTATAAATAAGGTTGAGGGCGGATGAATGATACTCAATTATGCATGTATATTCTTTCTTCTTAGGCTCATTGTTTTTAAAAACTAAGGGGAACTTTGAAATTTAGAAGGGAGAGAAATCTCTATTTCATGCTGATAATTCCGTCATACGCAATCATGAATTGAGTGCCAATGAGCAGGTCATATGTGTTATTGTTTAATGCTACAGCTGGGGAAGCCAGTAGGGGCTTCCCAATCCGTATGGGTAGAGAAGAGTAGGCTCCAATAGCTCGCGTATTGTTAGGCCCTGCAGTTCCAAACTCTTATGAATAGTCCAGGTCAGGCGCCAACTTAATTTTGTTAGTGAGCTTTAAAGACCAAGTTCACTGGAGCACTCGTATCAAGGATGGCTAGTATGCACACTTTATTGATGGCAACCTCTACCTTAGTTATTATGCTACCAAAAGTAGGGGGGAGGGCGAGAACCTCCTTCAAATGGAGAGCGGAGGCAAGGCGTTGAGCATTTGCAGGGTATTTATCTTTAATAGATTGGAGGGTATGAACCTTCTGGGTGGATTGAATCACTGTCCCAATCATCTGGTCAGCACCACTAGCGGTATTGATCACCTCTGAATTTCTCAACAATTGTTGAAGATAGGTTCATCATGGTATTATGACTATACTAATTCTTTCAGTCCTCAACCTATCCGGAATCTGCACTTCCATTGGAGCTCCCAAGACATAATAGCCTGAATCTTCAACACCCCCTTCAGACTCATCATCAGAGGGATTGTCAATGCATCTCAACGAGTTACTAAATGGGGGCGGAGGGACTGGCTTGGGCTCCTCACAGGGGAGGGCTTTGACACGCTCTTATACCCTTTTGTCTTTTTAAGGGAGCATCGTAGCTGCCCCAGCTTTTGGTGGAGTAGTTGAGAGTGTAATGACTTTGATTTTTGCCTTAGAAGTGACCGGCTTGGGCTGCCCCATGACTGTAGATTTTGAACTATGGACAACCTGAGGTGAGGATGAGGAAGATCGAGGCAGCGTCTTGTATGGATGTGATATTTTATCCACCTTAGTAGACCGCTCGTCAAAAGGAGAACCAGGCAAAGTGATAAATGACTTCACCAACTGAGCTTTTAAACCTGAAGCTGAATGGAGCGCTGCCCCATAACCGTCAAGATTTTCTGGCTATCCTCACATGGTGGAGGAGTATTAAATTGCTGCAGCTCTGCAGAAGCTGGGTTTCAGTGGGATACAGTCATAGAAGAGGCTGGAGGGGTCATAGTTCATTACTGCTTTGGAGCTCTTTGCAGAAGTTCAGGTTCATGAAAGTCAGCCACTTCTGCAGTGCCTCTTTGATATCTCATACAGTTTTGAAGGTGTGCTTGACTGCGGAGATATGCATTGCTAAAGAGGGATAAGACGCCAAGCTAGTCAAGTTAGCTGCAATAGCATCATCTAGAGGAATCAGTTTGGCCATCAATAGAGTTTGGCTTTGCTATAAAATTGCTCAACAAACGAGGGGATTGATCCTCACTCTTGCAGGCTATGGCACATAAAGGCCTGTTTTTGCCGTTGTAAACTCTGCATGGAACCAAACTCGTCAATCAGCGATTGTTTTAACCTCCGTCCAGGTGGTAAGTGTGGCCATATGAGGAAACGTGATCTTCTGAGCCATCTGACTCAAGCAGGGAAGGATATACCTAATTTTTGAAGTTCAGTCGTTCCATCCATTGCATATTTATAAACATAAAGGAAGGAGGCAATACTGTTCTCACCAGGTGTGAACTTGTTTCTGAATGTAGGTTTAAGAATAATAGGGGAGATCTCATAAGGGCCTTGTGGAGAGTGCTTCTCAAGCCTTTTGAGGCGAGACAAAGCACTGGCTTTTTGTTGCTCTAAAGCAGATAACCTAGGTTCTGGGATAGTTGTCATTATTTAAACAGGATTTAGTGGTATACAGGGTCCCCTATAGTGAGCACCACTTGTTGGATTTTAGGGTTTTATTAAGCTCAGTGGTGCGTTTAGGCCTAAAATTCAACAATTAGGGGATTAAAACATTGATAAAAATAAAGATAATTCAACTATAAAAATTAGAAAGTTGTGTTTTTATAGTTTTATTAGTCGCCACAGGGGATATTTTAAAATCTGGGTGCTTGGATGGTTGCTCGCTTCTGGCCCTAGAATTCAAGAGCACATATTAGTGAATACTTGCGTTGATTTGATTGTATTAGATTAACTGAGACAATTATAGTATTAAGACATTATTAAAGTTAAATGCCCAAAAGCCATGTTGAGTGTGTTGTCCAACGCTAGACAGGTGCTTCTTAATCTTGAAGATGTTCTTGTACTGGTAGGGAACACTTTCCCTATTCCCTTCTAGCAGAGCCAAGCGGAGACTTTGATAAAAACAACTTAAGGATATCTGATCCTTGCATTCTTCTCTTAAAATTAAGGTTAAACAACTAATGTTAAAGCAACTAAATTATTATCAAGTTTTAATCTGCTTTTATTAGGGAATAACTGTGGGTTTTTATAGTTAAAATTGGCACACAAATTTTCAGCTGTCCGCTGGGAATTATTTGCGCCCATATGCTGTTTTGATCCCCAAGTGTTAAGCATTAAATCTTGTCAGGTCCGTCGACTTGAGTTTATTAGGCAGCATAACCCTCAGCTGTTTGGTGACCAAAAAATGGTATTAGGGACTCAAAACCAATTGTTTTGGCCGATGAAAATCTTACTCTCTACCTCTTGCGTTAGAATTCTTTGATAGTTTCTGACAACTCCCCATTTGTTCCACTCTGAAAGATTCCCTATAGTTTGACTATCAGGTGTTGTTCACTCATCAAATTCATACTTAATATTATTGAGGATGATCCCCAATGATAATCTCATCCATTAGTGACTGTTGCCAATACTTTAGGACTGTAACTAGTCATCAAATTTATTAATTGGTAATAGGTTGGATTATGCGGTCATCTCAAATTCCAACAGGATAAGAAATGAACCCTCTTAATAAGTTGATAATGGGTATTTAAGATGTTGATGCTCAAAGTTCAGATTTCTTAGTAAAATCCAAATTAGGAAATGTTGAGATTTGACCTATCAGATCAGTCAAGACTTTCCTCACATTTAAGTAATGGTTGATCATTGATAGGTAGTATCAATCCATGAGTAAGATTTTTGATGCATTTTACCCCAGTCATCTGATGGGAAAATATTTTCACCTGGCGAGGCCCCCTCTATTCCTATAAAAGGGGCCAGTCTCCATGGTGTTGGTTTTATTAGCCATGTAGTATGAAGAAGAGGGACCTCAGAAGGGATCCCTAGATTCAGCTAATGTTTTGGAGCAATCTGACTGCCTGAACATATTTTATTTTGCCTGAGTGATAATAGAAGTGTTGCCCCAATTGGATGGGTTCCACCAAGAATTGACCAGGGTCTTTTGGCCAATTTTTTCATCATTCACCTCCAACCTATTCTTTTTGATACATCAGACTTGTAATATTCCAACAAGTTAACTGAATGTGTCAGGGATCATCCCAACAACAATTATTATTAGTTTGAGTGAACTAACTTCCCTAAACCTATTGAGGATTGATCCCAATAGTAATTTGAGCTCTAGGAATACTGCAATTTATGCTGAGGATTGTCAATTATTAATTTACCTTTATTAATTATAGATCTTTATGTTAATTGGCAATTGATGCTGATAGTTTTATTAAGCTTGTTATAAATCTCCATTGATTAATTTTCCCTGGTCCTTTCCTTAATTCACTCTCTTACATTATCAGCCTTAGTGCTTTAAGTATGAAGCTCCATCAAAAAAAGACCTCTTATCACCAATTTTATTATACCTAAATTAGTACCTTGTATTCTACAACTAATTTAATAAATAAACCCTTTTGAACAAGGGTCAAGTCTGGTAAACTTATAAGGGTCTTTGGCCCCCTCTCTCTTGGGCAGGTGTCAAAATTTATAGGTTTTTTAATTATTCTAGCCAATCACCCCTATAGATGTATTAACTGACAGGTTCAATTGTTGTGCAATTCTCCGCGTTGTTTGATAGTGAAATATAATTATTGATAATAGTATGGAGACTATTATCCGTAGTTGAATTAAAGTAAAAGATTTTGGTCCAACTCTCAGCCAGTATTTTCTCTCAAAATTCTTATGTTGTCCTGAATAGGGAAATTGTTCCCTGGTACCACCTAACTCGATTTAAACTAAGATCCCTGTTTACAGTTTCTCTCTATGTACGCAGTTGGCAGCAATCCCAAATTCAATTTAGCTTCTTCTCTGGATCCAAGATCAGATCCTAGCTCTTTATCCTAAAGATTTTTCCAATTTGAGCACACAGCAATAACTACTTTGAGAAAGAATAGAACTTGAAATGGATTCTGATAAAGTATACTAAGATAATACTTTGATAATTACTTCCTTTTTATTAGCGAATTCTTTAGGGAATTTAATGTGGAGAATTCAGCGCCCAACCCTCAGTTGGCACATCATCATTAAAACGGCAGCTGTTGGCATTAAATTACCCGTCCTCATCTCAGAAGCGATGGTCTTCCCCATCCTGGATAGGATTCCATTGTTATACATCCTTGAGACCTAAAATGGAAAGAGTTGGAAAATGCATCTCTAACATTTTCCTCTTGATCCCAGCAAACCAACCATATTTGGCAAGCTACCTGCTTAGGTAATGGTACTTGTTACCCATTAGGCAGGTTGCAAACCAACTGATCAATTTGCTAGTTGCAGGTGGCATCACTCACCTCACAACTTGATCCTTAAATTCCCAATTGGTTGGTGATGAAGCCCAACCAATCCCAATTGTACACCTGATAGTTAATCAACTATCAGATGCCCCTATTTCGTTGGCAACTCTGTCTGATGAGATATTGAGCATTTGTCTGGATTGGTCCCTGATGGATCTGACCTAGGAGAGTAATATAAAATTCCCAAAAAATCATTACTTCAAAATCAGGTTCAACCAATATTCAATTCACTTTGCATTAGGGAATTATCCCCTAGCGATCCCTGGTAATCTAGTCAGTTGGTAATATGGACAAAATCCCAACACATCACTCCTCTTGCCTATATTTCCAGCGAGAAAAGAATCAGGTCAGAAGAATACAGCTTTGGACACTCAGTCAAATACTTCTTTGTTCAAGCGGAGTACAATCAATCATTATTCAACGCTGCTCAGGACGACCTTCAGCATGCGGCTCTCTTCCTCTTCCTCCTCATTACTGCCTACTCAGAGCACAGTCCCCACAACCTTCTGTTGCGCTGGGCTGATCAATTTACTTATGATTATATTAATCTCAGGATCCAGTTTCCCCTGTCAGGGCATATGGCCCGCTGTAATATTCAGAATTCTTGGTCTGGCATCCTTGATTTCCTGATTTTCTCCTCATCCTAGACAGGAGACTCTTGCTGTCAATGTTTGTTTCACAGCCCAATTAAGAATGCTTATTTATTTTTGCCCTTGTTATTATTCTCTTATAACCTCTTGGCTCATATCATTCTTAATTCTTCTCTGGAGAGCTTATCACATTAATTTTGAGATTGATTTCTCTAAAATTAGAGCTTAATTGATTTCAGAGTACATGATGTCAACTATCATATAAGTCTGACATCCCCCCACTTGTCCAGCTCATATGTCAAATTCTTAGTCTCATTTCCAACAGCTGCTCAATAGCTTGTCTGATCAAGACCTTTGGCTCTTCCAGTGGATAAGTCAATCTGGCACTGGAACCTTTTTCTATGGTCTTTCCAGGACTCATACTCCTAGTCAAGTACAAGTAGCCAGTCCTTCCATAAAATTGCCAGAAATGGTAACCAACCCTGCTGAAACCAGGTTAGCAATTGTCTCGAATAACTCATGACCAATCCCTCCTCTGTCATCAATTTCTGATTTAACTTTTGAAACTCTCCTGGATTTAGCTCCCTTTGCAGATAGTACTACCATCATTGTCAAACCTCCTGAAGCAATGCACTTTTCTCTTGATCGTTTGTTCCTCGCCATATGGGACTTACTTCTGGAGTTCCTAAACCAACTCTGACAATATTACAAGCCAGATGTCTTGGCCACTGAACTAACCATCGGCAACACCATACATTTTGAACTCCCCTATGCAGAATTAAGGGCCCACTTCACCGAGGCTTTGTCCATAGCTATGAATTCTTCTAATCTTGAAAACATCTTAGATTGGGATATTGCAGCCTATGCTCTTCACTTTGCTGGCCAAGTTCTTTAAAGTTGGTCCATGAAGCTTCCAGCCTCTCCCAGCTTCCATTGCTCATTCTGCTTCAGCTTCTGAGAAGCTAATAGTCGTTGCTTGCAGAATTCCATTTGCTCCTTGCATGACTATCTCATTTCTGGCGCGTCCCATTGATATTTTCCACTGATGACTTTGATAGGGGGCATTATTTGGTAACCCCCGCCTAGTATACCTTGCTCATTGCTGTCCCATATGTTCAAAGTTCTTGATAAAGCCAGTCTGCAAGCACTCAAGACCAATTTTGGCTCCAGTGCCATATTTGGATTACTCAGGGTTATTCGCCAACTGCCTTTTCTTGTACTGTTGCTTCCAAACCTCACTCCAAGTATTAAGTTTAGCATCTTCCAACACATCAATTTCTCTTCCCCTAGTCACTTACTCACAGGGATCTACATCTGCTCAATGAACTTAGTTTTGAGTAGGTCTAGCCCTCACTAGCATCTGATATCACATATCTTTGACAGTTATTTACTCCTACTGTGATCCATCATCCCTCCCCAAGGGGCAACATGGGTGGAATCATCACCAAATTAAGGATAACCAATAAAAAAATTATAAAAATATATGGTTTGGCTATGCTTTTTTAATAATATTTTTTTCCAATATTTTATCAATATTTTGTTTTTTCTTCTTTTTTCCATGGTACTTGACCATTTTTCAGTTCAGTGGGCCATCTTTTTATTTTATTCCCCCAAAATGGATCCTAGGTATACTTAGTTCTATCAGTTTTATATGGTTCAGAATTTCTACTTTTTAAAGACTTAACCATCTATTTAGTTCAGTGGTCCTTTTTTTGTACTTAACTAAATCATTAGGACATAACCAACGTAATGGTTCAGAAGTCCTTTGGGAACTCTTTTTCTATTTTTTCATCAATCCATTGCTTTAAATACTTAGCATGGACTTGATTTACTATCCTTCCATCCAAGAGGTTCTTGATGAAGTAGGCATCCATCACCATCTTGGCAATAATCTTGAACGGACCCAACCACAATACATCCAATTTGTTTCTTCTTCCAAAACCATGCATATCACAATAGGCAACTCTTTTGCCTATTCAGTATTCTGCTAAGGCAGGTTGATTCTTATCATCCATCATTTTTGCTCAAATCTTTTTCTTCAAAGTTGTATTAAAATTGCTTGTGATTGCATTTTGATCAGGATAATAGTCAATCGGTTCAGGTACTGCTTGGCACTCATTGCCAATGTTGGTTCCACCACAGAATAAAATGGGTGGCAATACGGCCTTCCTCCCATATAGCAACTCAAATGGCATTTTTCCTATCGCCATATGATAACTGATATTGTAGGCAAACATCCCCAAACTCAGGTACATTCTCCACATGGAAGTTCTTCCTGTGACCAGCTTCCTCAGCATCGCAGCCAGCATCCCATTGACTCATTCTACTATTCCGTTCATCTTTGGCCAGTAGGGTACAGAAACGACTCCATGGATCCCCATTATTTCAATTAATCTTGGGATCACATGAGATATGAAATTTTTCCCATTGTCACTCAGCAGGACTTGGAGGCATCCATGTTGGTATACTACTTGATCTAGAGTGAACTTCACAGTACTGGTAGTGTCTACTTTCACCAGGGCCTTCATCTCAACCCATCTTTTCAGATGATCAATTGCAACTATTATGTACTTGACTCCCCCTGTGCTCATTGTCAGGGTCCCATCACATCACTGGACTCATATGCCAAGAAAATCCAGGGCGTACCAGTAGGTATCCAGCCGTATTCTTATGTGGCTTGTGCAACTGGCACTCCACACAGCATGTCAGATAGTCTGCGACATCATAGTTGATTCCCAGTAGTAGTACTGGCGTAT